>JAQMYM010000013.1:5109-19386 GCA_030014255.1 Parauchenoglanis ngamensis
GGAAAGCCCATCTCCCACCACCCATCCTCACCACCTTCTACAGAGGGACTATTGAGAGCATTCTGAGCAGCTGCATCGCTGTCTGGTATGGAAACTGCACTGTATCGGACTGCAAGACCCTACAGCGGATAGTGAGAACAGCTGAGAAGATCATCAGAGTCTCTCTCCCCTCTATCACTGACATTCACCACACACGCTGCATCTGGCAAGAGGTACCGAAGCATTCGGGCCCTCACTGCCAGACTCTGTAAAAGTTTCTTCCCCCAAGCCATCAGACTCAGGAACACTCAGGGACTGGACTGACACACACACACACACACACAAATGTACACTCCTCTACCTCTACAATTCTGCACATTTTGCACCTCTATAATCTTGCATATTTACCTCTACCATTTTGCACATTACATTTGGATTAGCGCTGCACCGTCTTGTCTCGTGATGTCCGCACAGTATTTTTGTCTTGTCTCGTTATGTCTGCACTGTTCGCAGTCTTTGCACATTTGCACACTTTGCACTTTATGTTGTTTTTGCCATGTTTGCACACATGCACTTTATGTTGTCTTCTGTTGTGTTCTGTTGCACACGTGTACCTTTTTGTACTTCTGTGTTGTCTTATATGTAGCACCTTGGTCCTGGAGAAATGTTGTCTTGTTTCACTATACACTGTACCACATGTATATGGTTGAAATGACAATAAAAGCCACTTGAACTTGAACGTGAGAAGAAAATACAGAGAGGAGCCACAGAAGTTCTGTAACCAAGATTACAAGGCCAAAGTGTGGTGAAAGAAAGTATCCGCTCATGATCCAAGACATACTAATTTATCAGTCAAATGCAGTGGAGGAAGTGTCATGGCTTGGGCTTGTATGGCTGCTTCTGTAATGGGACTAATCTTTATTGATGGTGTAACTCATGATGGTAGTAGCAGAATGAATTCAGAAGTCCATAGAAACATTTTGTTTGCCAGTTTACAGAGAAATTCATCCAATCTAATTGGGAGGACCTTCATCATACAGCAAAACAATTACCTAATTCACCTAAAATTGGGTGGTCTGCCACCATAGGCACCATGTTCCAAGTTGTTTAACACATCAAGATGTATATATTAAGAAATGAAAGCTGAAATTCCGATCTAATTCTGATGAAATAGAATTAGAGCATTTTAAACATCAGTCATGACCTGAAAACCTCTAGAAATCATGGGTTAAAAGAATTTGAAAGGTTATTGCTTGATGTCAGTTGGTTGTATTTGTGTAGTTCTAGTGCTGCAAAAAATATTAATTAATGTGAAGCACTGGGCAAGGAAACATATATTAAAATGGCTTGATTGTCAATGGCTTTTTCCCTATTAAAATAACATTTCCACCAATCTAATGTTAAATAAACTTCACGATACCACATCAATTAATTATTAATGCTTCATTAATATGCCATCAATAGTTATTTTCAAATAAATTTACACTCTTGTGTTTTCACCATTTGTTGGTTACCTTTCTCTGTCTGTTATTTTTATACCGAATCTTGAGCTGAAACCACAGACATTTTTTTTTGTTCGTTTCATTTAAAGGTTACAGAACTCCAATGAATACATGAACAAATACATCTGGTTTTGGAATGATCTGTGGTCTTTCAAACCTCTTCTCTTGTCTGTGGGAAATAAACAACAGATAAAAGAACAACTTACAAACTCCAATGACATGTTAGTAGGTGTTCATTCAAATAAAAGCACAAAACCATGGATCAAAAAGGTACACCAACCTACAAAATCTCCAGTGGAACTCAAGTGGAAATCTACAGTAAAACCAAAACAATCCTTACAAGACTTCTTGGGAGACAAATATGCAATAGATGATGATATGCCAAAAACTGTAAGTATTTCAGCCACTATATTATTTAGACTTTGTGTGCTGATGTTACAAGTGGCTGAACATCGATATCCAATTTCTAAAATTTTGGTTCCGTTACTTTATGGACAAACTGTATCAGGTGTTTCATTCTATACCAAACAGTCCTAATGTGTGGAACAGTAAGAGTGTGCTCTGTTTATTTTTTAGTTGCCATAAATTGAAAGATTATTATTATGTATTGTTAACATAAACATACAAAAATGAACACATGTTTGGAACTTTCCAATGATTCAAAACAAATTCAGCCTCAGTTAAATAAAAAAACGTTTTTCATTGCTGGGGAAGCAAGGTACACTGAACTGCCAAATGTATGTGGGCATGTGACCATCCCACCCATATGTGGTTCTTCCCCAAACTGCTGCACACAACTGTATAGGATTTCTTTTGTATGCTGTTGAATTTCTACACTGGAACTAAGAGGCCCAAACTTGTTCCAGCATGACAATGCCCCAGTACACAAATAAAGCTCCACAAAGACATGGGTTGCCAAGTTTGAAATGGAAGCACTTGAGTGGCCTACACAGAGCCCTGACCTCATCCCCACTGAACACCTTTTGAATGAACTGGAAGGCTGACCACACTAATGTTCTTGTGGCTAAATGAGCAAATCCCCACAGGCATGCTCCAAAATCTTATGGAAATCTTTCCCAGAAGTGTGGAGGTTATGATAACAGCAAAGGGGGATTAAATCTGAAATGCGATGTTCAAAACGTATATATGGATGTGATGGTCAGGTGTCCACAAACTTTTGTCAATATAGTGTAGTATTGCATACTTGAATTAGCAGTTGTTATTACTATGGTCATGTTCATTCAAACTAAGAGGTTGCTGAGGGCATTGTAGACAGGGCAGAATGGCTAATATGTAACAAGTACTATGGAGCATATCAGATAAATGATTAAATCAGTATAACTAAGCAAGGAGAATAGTTGATAGTGTTCTTACAGAGCTGCTGGTTACTGGGCATGAAATATGATTGTGCGGAATTTGTATAACAATTAAGAAAATCACCTGTAATGCATATTCATATATTTATATCATGCTCATAAAAACATTTCTCTGTAATTTGAGCCAAAGGCTCTGAAATTATTTCATGGAGAATTGTTCTCAGACAGCAGTCATTTTATCATCAGTACATTACAAGTGGCGTAATAGAACGGGCTTCCTTCTTCTGTTATAAATCATGCCACAGTCATTTTAAGACCTAGAACTTATTTAGTACCACTTCATCATTAAATGTGCTTAAACATGTTGTCAGATGATATAACTGAGTGTTTACTATACATTTTATATCAGAGATGTCCCATAAGCATCCGGAAAAATGTGTCGTGGACTGACTTTGCTAAGAGTTTCTTGTCCAATGTGCCAGTCCTGCAGTGGGCGAAGCATTTCTCTGAGCCAGAATATGAGAGGTTATCCCATTACCATGGTGCCCACGGATGGGGTAGTGTCAGTATTGATGGTGAGTTCTTCTGATACTGCTAGGATGTGCTATTTATGCAAGAGTAACATGTTGACACTGTAAGATGATGTCAACCCTGGAGTGCCAAACTTGGGCATAGTGTTGGCATGTTGATGCAAGACACAGTAGCATGCATGACACGCCTGTTTATTCATGTAAAAAACTGAACTTGTATAAACAAGAAATTGCCTAACCCTCAAATCACATGCACTTCCTTAAAGCTAAAAGCTAGAATGTGTGGAGCAAATATTTACAAAAGCATGTCTGATTTATTTCCAGTTTTGAATGAATCTCTGGCCATCTTAAACACTTCTGCTAACCAGCTGATGTTTGATGACTGGGAGAACAGAAAGTCCCAATCAAATTGTATCCGGTGTGCTGTGGTTGGAAATGCAGGAATCCTGAATGGGTCAAAGAAAGGCTTGGAGATTGACCAGCATGACTATGTATTCAGGTGGGATATTTTGGCTCCCCTTTTGCAGTGTCCTGCAGTCCTAAAATTAGACAAACCACAGACCTGACCTCAATGTCATTGTTTATACTCTGATTGATGCTAGCCTGTCACCTGTTCACCGGTTGTCTTTTCTTGGACCACCAAAAAGTCCTACTGTTTTGGTGATGCTCTGTCCCAGACGTCTAGCTATCACAATTTGGCCCTTGTCCAATGTCGCTCAGATCGTTACGCTTGCGCATTTCACTTGCTTCCAACACTTCAACATTGAGAACTGACTGTAGACGTCCCAACCCTTGACAGATGCCATTGTAAAAAAATAATCAATCAATGTTATTCACTTCCCTGTCGGTGGTTTTAATATTATGGCTGATCCGTGTGTGTGTGTGTGTGTGTCTGTGTGTATATATATATCCAACATATTAATGAATGAATGAAATGAAAATGGAAATGGTTTAACTAATTCTTCTCTCTGGTTCAGGACAAATGGTGCAATTATTAAAGGCTTCGAGGAGGATGTTGGCTCACGTACATCTTTCTACACATTCTCCACTAACACCTTTCGCAACTCTTTGAGAAGCTATGGACGCGTAGGCTATAAAAGCGCTCCACAGAGCACAGTAAGCGACAGTCCAACTCCGAGTACTTTGTAGAGGCCACCAAAAGGGCTGTTTTGAGTGTATGTTTAAATGCTTAAGTAGAAGATGAAACAGATGAGACATTAACAATTTCTTCTGTAACTTAGTGGTAGAAAGTATAATGCCTGGCAGCTTTAGCACACTAGCTTTGCACAATGTTTTGTAAAGAGTGAGAAATCAGTAGCTAGGTTAATTAAAACTCATAAACAAGAGAATATAAGGGATTATTTGACTTTTTGTCATGCTCCTTCAAATGTTTTCGTGCCTTTTTTCATATCCAGGAGACCAGGTACATTTTCCTGCCTGATCATGACCGGGACTATATTCTCATGAGAGCTGCATCCATGCACATTCCAATATTGAAAGGGAAAGACCGGAGTTCTAAGTACATACTGCCGATTGTACTAATTTAATAGGCTTATCTTAATGTACCTTTCATGATAAATAAGGTTTTAGATATATAACCTTGTAAATAACTTTATTTCTGGTCCTCTTAGGCCTCCCAAATATTTTGGATCTGATGTGACTGTAGAGAAGTTTAAAATGTACCACCCTGACTTCATCCGTTACCTCAGAAACAGGTGAGATTAGGTGTTTTTTGGATATTGTATGCAATCTTGTCAGAATGGGGTGATACAAAGTGAAGTTATTTTCAACCACAATTTCATTTTCATTGCATAAAGAATTCATAATTAAGAATTCTTTAATTCATAAGAAATGCATAAGAATTCAATAAGAGTTTATTGATGCTTTAATGATGTTGAACTTCCATGAAAGTATTCCCTGTTTCATTTACATAACATTCATATATAACATATTCTGGGTGTCCCAAAAGTCTGGATCCATAGGCATTACCAGTCTCTCTCTGTACTTCAGTTTCTTTCTTGAAGTCAACTAGACAAAGTTTTGTTATATTAATCAGTAAAACATTAGGACATTAACAGTATAGAAATGTAAATGACCATCTGTGTCTGTAGGCTAAAGTGTCATTTCTCTTTGTCATGCTGTAGGTTTCTGCATTCAGGCAGACTCAAAAGCAGAAGTAGAAACATCTACAGGCCATCTACAGGAGCCGTGATGCTGCTTGCCGCTCTTCATACGTGTGATGAGGTAGAAGCTGCTTTAAGCCAAGTGCTTTATTGTCAGCATGTTTTATTTTAGAGATATTATTAAAGGGTATTTTTATAATTAACTCTGCACAGTCCTATACAATCAAATCCAGGCTCTTTGTATTACGACTACATTAAACATTTTTAAATGAGTTTTATTAGCTTTGAAATCAGTCAATCAGTCAATCAGTTATTTGTCATTCTTTCAAATGAATTCACTGTTGACTGAAAAAAAGGCTTCGTGAAAACTGAGCTCTCTTTTTGTTTGTTATAATGGCAACAGGTAAGTGCCTACGGATTCATGACTCCAGACTTCAAGAATTACTCAGACCATTATTATGACAAAATACCTCGTCGCGTGCGTTTCTTCGCCAACCATGACCTGCGAATGGAGATGAATCTGTGGCAGAAGCTGCACAAGGCAGGACTGATAAAGCTCTACATGCGAACATGACCCTATCTCTAATGAGCCAAATTGGACTCTTTGGTGTCTGACCCCTCACAGGATTTGAGGTGTTATATGCTGTCAATAAAAATTCAGTGACATTTTAGTGCCTCTGAATTTCGCCTATCTTATCTAATCATAAGGGTAAAGGTAAAGGTATGTTTTTTGTTGTTGTTGTTGTTTTAATGTATTTATAAACCTTTTCAACTATACAGCCCATAAACCTGTTCAGGTACTGTGATAGTTTTAAAGTTGCACTTGGTAAAAATGATGACCTTTTAACTGTGCTTAAAGGGCCAAGATTCCTTAATTATTCGCTGAACATGTGTGTGTGTGTGTGTGTGTGTGTGTGTTAAATATTGGAGAGCACTGTGCAATCATGACTTGTAATTTATTACCCGAAGTTGTAAAATCACATTGATGAAGAGTCTTATATTAAATTTTTAACATAATTTATATATTTGTGGAAAGCTTTCAATACATCCGTGCAATATTTGTTGTGCTTGTAGGTAACCTTTTTAAGACAGGGGAAATATGAAGTCCATATGTGGATGATAGGACTATTCAGGAATGCAATTGCTACCTCAAATAAGCTAGAAATAACAGTTGATGAAAATATCTGCATAAAAAATATACTTTTCCTTTCTTGAAAAAGTTATTCAAGCTTTAATTGTATTTGTTATTAAATAAAGGGTCTAGGTTTGTTATAACTGATTCATTCATTTGATTTGAAGTACCTTGTTTAGCGTTATCATTGATTCATTGTCACTGGCTTGTAACTCATACATGTTTAACAAGCTGAAAGGATCTTTATTATCACAGTACCCAGCATATGGCATACAGTGCTTCACACACATTATACAGTTACCTTATCATATTATTGTGTCTTATATCATTATTGTCCAGGAATAAGGACAAGATAATCTTTATGATTACATCTGCAGCTATCAGGTATTTACATTATTCAGGTGAAGCAAATGTGATGCAAGGATGAGACATAAAAAATTCACGTTTACTCAAGATTAAATATTTCACAGAGTACATAACATTGTAGCGCTTTAAAGCTGTAAAAGTTTGTAGATTACGCTTTTCTGTCCTCTTGTGGCAATTTCATGTAGGTGCACTCTTCCCTCCATTCCATGCCAATTTTTGAGTGACTGAGTTGCAGAGAATTTATGCTTATTTACCAGTTGAATTTAATCCTATTAACAATGTAAATAAATATCCAAAACATGTCATCCCTAGTGTGAGGATTACGAACCTCTATTATTTTATTTTTATACAATTTCCGAGAATGTTTTCTTCAAAATATTCTTGCATCAATAATGTTGCTTTAAAAATTGCTTAAAAACAGCTTCGTGAAGTTTAGTAACTGGTTGGATGTATTAGAAAGAAGGAGAGAACAAGTTGTGCTTAACATTTCTGTACATATTTCCAAATGCATTAAAAAAAGCTATTTAAAAACATTTGAAATATGGAAACAATGTCTTGCACAAAGTAACCTATAGGTAAATGTGCAGTTCTGTTTCACCTGTAGCTATTTTCATTCCATTGTAAGGTGGGCTGTTCCTCGCCTCTGGTACTCTCATAACTAATCTCTCTCTCTCTCTCTCTCTCTCTCTCTCTCTCTCTCTCTCTCTCTCTCTCTCTCTCTCTCTCTCTCTCTCTCTCTCGCGCTCTCTCTCTTTCTTTCTCTCTGCAAAGCCTCTTCAATGCAAGCCTCTTATTATTCTCAGCATGACTTCTGCTCTGCTTTTGGTGCTTTACAATTGAATAAAAGAAAGAAAGGAAGCTATAGCAGGAAATGAACTCAAGTTTTGGAAGGTTAATGGTTCCAAACTACTTTCACCTGAATTTTGTAAAGAATCAATTCTGCACATATCTGGCTCTCTTTAATCATTACTTTAATTTAAATAACACCACAGATGTATTAGCTTTAAGTCTAAGACATTAACTTACAATTATAGTGTCCTCCAAAAACACATACTAATAAAACAATGAACTAGTTTATACATCTATAAAGGTATCGGAAACAATCAATATGGGAGAGTGTGGTATTAAACCTGTTCTGATATCAATCTGAATTTACTACAGGTGAACATTACAAGGTCACGTTATGAATAAATTTGTAAAAAAATCACAAGCCAAAAAAAGACACAACAGGTTAGTTTTATAGAACTGAGTACATATTCATATTATTTTGCCAACTTTTTTTAATGGTGAACATACCACCCACAATCTACACATCTGCACAACCACCAGGCTCTGAACTCTGTGCTACACAGGCTCAGGAACAAGCACAGGAACATGGTGCCACGTATGTTCTTGAATCATGTCAGACACAGATATTTCTTTAAAATGTAACAATCATAGATATTTGATCATTCAATAAATTAGATGTGCAATAAATTTTCACTGATGCTCAGCAATGTAAACATTACACACACTAAATAAAAAAAAGTTATATTTTACATCCATCCATCATCTATACTGCTGATCTGTCAGTGTTGCAGGGAAGCTGCAGCCAATCCCAGCTGACTTCGGGCAAGAGGTGAGGTAAATCCTGGGTGGGTTGCCAGTGAACAACCACTCAAACTCACATTCACATCTATGGACAATGTAGAGTAGCCAGTTGACTTAATCAGCATGCGTTTGGACTGTGGGAAATAATCGACGCAGAAGGTCCCCCAGTTGGCCGCCAGGTTCAAATCCAGAACCTTCTTGTCGTGAGGCGACAGTGCTAACCACTGCACCACTGTACTGCTCCTGTTACGTTTTATAATTACATCAAAATATTGCTTCTTATGAAAGACAAGAAAATGCTATGTTTAAGAAACTTTACTGTCTTGAGTACTTATATTGATTTAGGAAGTTGTAGCACACGACTCCTCAGTAGGCAGCATGGCTTGGGGTTAGGGTGCCTGGAGATTACTCTAGAGAGTTAAAGTGCTTAATTGTTTGATCCTGACTAATTATTTGGTGTCAGCACAATTCCCTGTTAACTGCTCCCTAGTGGATGCTACACTTGGTCTGGCTGAAGACATGAGATTAGTTGAGCAGTGCACTATTGATATTTATAGCATCACATGTACACTCAGGGTCAATTAGGCTCTGTTTACTCATCCAGTATGATGCAACATATTAAGATATCAAAAGTATATATTTTATTTAATTGTTTCAAATATACATTTCTTTATTTTTATTTGTTTATAATATATTTTATATGTGTATGCAAAATTTAATTCCTGAGGATACAGAGACATTTTAGACACAGTCTTTCAAGCCACCCATCCATCCACCTGTCCAGCTATCTATTCATCCATTTAACTCTTCATCCACAATCCAACTGTCCATCCATCCATCGCCCAACTGGTGATCTGCCTGCCTGCCTGCCTGCCTGTCCACCTGACCGCCTGCCTGCCCAGCTATTTATCCTTAATCCACCATTCATCGTCCACCTGTGTATACATCCATCAATCTTTTCATCCATCATCCATCCATCTATCCATCTATCCATATCTATCCCTCTGTGTGTGTGTGTGTGTGTGTGAGTGTGTGTGTGTTAATGGAGGTGAAGCTGAAGGTGTTCGGTTTTAATTTATAAATAGCAAAGTTTGTGCAGCACTATCTGTGGCTTTGAAGAAAAAGACATTTCCTGTGTGCTATTCTGACACCATAATAATAGCCCTTATTTATACAAATTTACAGTAGAAGCAAATGCAGATTCAAATGCTGGGATTGACATATGAACTGTTCTTCACCTAAATGAGAAATCAGTGCCATTACTGTAACCTGACTCCATAATTTATTCAAATTTATTCAATGCAAATTTTTAACCATGGCAGAATCTATTACCTCCAGTCAACCCATCTTTTATAATAGAACTGGGATGATTGAGTCTGGTGAGATGACTTTTCGCAAACAATTATAATCACATCTAATCCCAGTCACATGAAATGATCCTACAAAACATTGTTGTTAGCCTTTGGGATGTGTTTGTTCACATTATTTGTGGCACGGTGGTGCAGTGGTTAGCACTGTCGCCTCAAAGCAAGAAGGTCCTGGGTTCAATCCCCGGGTCACCCAGGGTGCCTTTCTGTGCGGAGTTTGCATGTTCTCCCCGTGCATGCGTGGGTTTCCTCCAGATGCTCCGGTTTCCTCCCACAGTCCATAGATATGCAGAGATCTGCAAAGATATGGCTACTCTAAATTGCCCATAGGTGTGAATGCGAGTGTGTGTGGTTGTTTGCCTGTGGGCCCTGTACCCCACCTCTCGCCCGAAGATGCTGGGATTGGCTCCCGCGTCCCAGATGGATAAAGCAGTATAGATAATGGATCGATGGATGGATTACATGATTGTTAAGTATATAAACATAATTATGGAGTCAGTAGAAATACAACAATATGTTTCAGCTTCTGTGAGTCATCTGTAACAGTAATCATGTTGTACTGTGATTGGGGTTAATGATGTCCTCATGGCTGTGACATTGTCAATAGTAAACATGTCTATGTTGGAAAACTTAGTCAATATAATGCTACTCTTCTGCTTATTATCAACAATTCTATAACCAATTCCTCTGGTCCTGGAGGTCCCAGTACTGAAGCCCACTGATTTGATGGTGGAAGTGCGTCCAAGGCGGGTCTTTGCAAATGGCCACACCTACCACATCAATTCCATATCAGTCAACAGTGATGGGGAAATGTACCTGTCAGCAGATGACCTCAGAATCAACATTTGGCACCTGGACATCACTGATCGCAGCTTTAGTATCCTTGTGTGTCTTGAAAAACAGCAGCATGATTCAATTAGTTTAACATTTCTGCGCTAGATTTAGGTGCAGCAGTATTACATTACATTACATTAGCTAAGCATTAACATGCCATTCTTATTAATGTTTGATCTTTCACTCTTTAATGAGACATTGTGGATATTAAACCAGTGAACATGGAGGACCTGACAGAGGTGATCACAGCAGCAGAGTTTCACCCGCAGCACTGTCACCTGTTCATCTACAGCAGCAGTAAAGGAACAATCCGACTGTGTGACATGAGGACATCTGCCCTGTGTGATACACATGCCAAGAGTAAACACACACACACACACAGAAGCTCAGATAAGAGAGCACAGCTAAGTAACAGACACAGAAAATGCAAAACATCCAGTTAAAATGAAGCTCTGGAATCAAAATGAAAGTTACAGGATTTTTCATTTCATCCATGAAGTACAGTATGAAAATGTAGCAGTGCATTATGGGTAGGGTAAACAAGTGAAACTATGAGGTGCCAGAACAGCAGGGAGTTTATATTTTCACTCAAACACTCCATGTTCAAAGCATCAGGACAAATAATTATTGACACAGAAATGTTTTGTGTTTAATGTGGCACTATAAGAAATCACATTTTTAAGATTTAAAAATATCTACAGAACTAGAAACCTTCTCATTCTGCAGGGCTTATTCAAGTTTGGGGTTTTACTCTAAGATTAAATCTATATTTCCCTGCCCAGTCTTTGAAGAGCCTGAAGATCCAGGGAACCGCTCATTCTTCTCTGAGATCATTTCCTCCGTCTCTGATGTAAAGTTCAGCCACAGTGGGCGTTATCTGCTAACACGAGACTACCTCACAGTGAAGGTGTGGGACCTAAACATGGAGAAAGGACCAGTAGAGACATACCAGGTGAGAGTGTCCTCACTAAACACACAGTAGTTTAGACAGTGTCCTCATTTAACACATACCAGATGATAGTGTCCTCACTAAACACACACGAAATAAACCACATACCTGTACATGTTTTGTGTTTAATGTGGCAGAATAAGAAATTATATTTTTAAACTTTAAAAATATCTAAACTACGCTAAACACACACTAGATGATAGTGTCCTCACTAAACACACACCAGCCAAGAGTGTCCTAAACTGACTTCATACCAGGATAAACTCTGTGTCCTCAGTGAATTGTACTGACACTGCACTACACTGATTATTTTATAATCTGGCATTATAATGTGTGTGTGTGTGTGTGTGTGTTCAGGTTCATGAGTACCTGCGAAGTAAACTCTGCTCACTCTATGAGAACGACTGCATCTTCGACAAGTTTGAGTGTGTGTGGAACAGCACAGACAGGTAACTTTCCCAGAGCAAACAATGACATAACATTTGGACTGAAGTCTCTGAATGCAGGCTAGAATCAGTGACTGAATTTGATTTGTCTCTCTGTCTGTTTCTCAGTGTCATCATGACTGGAGCATATAACAGTTTTTTCCGTATGTTTGACCGGGACTCGGGGCGGGGTGTGACACTTGAGGCATGGCGTGAAAGTAGTAAACCTCGTGCAGTATTGCGGACGCGGCGTGTGTACACTGGGGGGCGTCGTCGCCGCGGAGACGTGGGAGTAGACAGCCTGGACTTCCGCAAAAAGATCCTGCACATGGCATGGCACCCGGCCGAGAACATCATCGCCATTGCTGCCTCCAACAACCTTTACATCTTCCAGGACAGAATAACTCCAGACAACCAGTAACACACACACACAGTGTTCTCTCTCTGTGTGTAGGTGGAGACAATGGGATGAAGATGACATAACTACACACAGTGAATCCTCACACACACTGCTTTTACTGGACAGATAAGGAATGTATTTCTGATTAACCATCTGCCAATCACAGAGGCACAGAGAGAATGAGAGGACACAGTGCTTGTGAAAACAAGAGGGGAATGAGTATAAACCTTATGAGCTGATGTGGCATTTACTGTGGGAAGAGCCCACAGACATGTAGGCTGCAAACTTAGACTTGCACCATCCCACGAATTATATTACCTGGTTGTCATGGTTACAACAGTAGTCTAAAATGTCTTCCTATCATGATCTTCCTAAATCAATCTCATCATGCATCATCTCTCACACACAAATTAAATACACACCCACAAGCTAAACATGTACACACACTATCATAAGTTAAACACAAATACATACAAAAACAAATCTAATTTCCGTAACAAATGATTGGTCAAAATCTCATCTAACACACTAATCAATTATTTAACCTTGTTTATTATAAACAATACACAATTTTAACAGACCACTACCACTAGGACCACATTAACAATACACTAACATGAACACAACACCAACATTACACCATCACTATCACAAACAACAAAACTAAAATTATACTAACGTTAACACAACACCATTACACGAGTACTAACACCACACTTACATTAATGCTACAAACATTAGAATACCAACACTACATCAGCACTAACTCTACACTAACCTTAATACTACACCAACACTAATACTAATACTACAACACCACACCAGCACTTACATTAACACTATATCTCACACTAACTAACTTTATACTAATACTACACTAATATTACACTAACACTACACTAACCACATTATGCTACCTCAACAATGACATCACACAATCACAACACTAACACTAATAACACTAGTAACATTACACTAATGGTATACTGACAATACACCATCACTAACCCCATCACTAATACTACCCCATCATGAACACCAACACAACACTACACAAACACTATGCCAATGCTACACCATCACCAAACCTTTACTGACACTAACACCACACATCACACTTACTAAATTCATGCTAGCAGCACACTAACACTACACCAACACACCAAAAGTAACATTACACTAACACCATCAACACTACACTAACCCTACACCTACAAAACACCAGAAACACTACACTAACACTACAACAGTAACACTAGGACAAAACTAATACTACATCAGTATTAATACATTGTCACTATCACCAACACTAACTTCTCACTAATACTAACTTCACAAACCAGTAAACACATAACTGAGCTACGCAGCTGTCAATAACCAACTGCATAAAACACATCACTGTTCTTTCTTTCTCTCTCTCTCTCTCTCTCTGTTTGTCTCTCTCTGTCTCACACACACATGCATGTTTATCCTGTGTTTCTCATGTGTATATAAAATAACACAGAACCATATTCTAAGGAAGTATTACAGAAATAAAAGTTTAAAATAGAATGTAAATAAATATAAACACTAATGAGATGATGATTATTTCTGTATACCAGTGCTGCCGTTTTAATGAATGACTCGCAGCAGTACACACACACACACACACACACACAAAACCACAAAATACATTGTTGCCCAGATAACACGTACACACGTGGACAAAATTGTTGGTACCCTTCAGGCAATGAAAGAAAAACTCACAATGGTCACAGAAATAAC
>JAQMYM010000013.1:21467-34405 GCA_030014255.1 Parauchenoglanis ngamensis
AAGTTATTTCTGTGACCATTGTGAGTTTTTCTTTCATTGCCTGAAGGGTACCAACAATTTTGTCCACGTGTGTAAGCCCGTAATATCGTTTTCATTGGAGTTTTAATGAACATACATAATCTGACCTAATGTAGAGCCATATTCACAAAAAGATTTGTATTTTCCAGACAATTGTATAGTAATTTTTAAAAACAATTCTTATTTCTAAAATCAACACAAGAACCAGTTTCAGAGAATTTACTTTAAATCTAGTAATAAGCCATTATCCAGATTTACATCACTGTCCTTAACTGTGCCTTTTGGTTTCATAGCAAAATCAACAACATCACTACAGAACATCAGTTTCTGTTTTTAACAGAATTTAGGAGAAGCTTTCAAGCTTCTTTAGCTTTCCTGTCATTCACTTCAATTTTGCTGTTGAAATGGCTGAATTTATAGCCATCATCAAAATTACAGGCATGTTTATGAATACTGTCAAAGGGTTAAAAATATAAAGGTGGCCTAAAACAGAACCTTGTAGGAAAGCATATTGTACAGTAACTCTAAAAGATTAAAATCTTTACACACATATTTTCACACCTTAGTCTCGTGCTGGTATGAGCTTTATGTTTCCACAAAAAGCATTGGTACTGAAAAGTGCAATAATAAACAAAACTCCTGCTTTTTCTCCATCAGGATTGGAACACTCCATGAATTTCTTCTTTAATGTTCACTCACTACTACACTCCTCTACCTCACACCTTGAACCTGGCTGAGAGCAAGGGGGAGAAGAAGAAGTCGAAGGCGAATTTGATGGCTGCCTGCACACTCTTCCTCCAGTTACGTTCGATTTTGACTTGCCGTCCTTCAGGCAGCAGTGATGATCTGCAGTTCAGACAGTGAATTGCTTTCAGCTCCAGTCTTGGTAGTTTGGATCCTAGTTTCCCCTCCAACTTGGTGCTGAACTCCACCATGCTACCCTCATCCAGGTTCAACAATACCTGCTTAAACTCGTGGCTGGCAAGCAGGATGAGGTCACTGTCAGTGTTTTCAATCTCAGCGCCACCCACTGGATAGCGCACTGTTACCTCAAAGCGGTACTTATCAAAGCGTTTAACATGGCAGCGATGCTTTGCTACAGGTTTGATATGACACAGTTCCTCTTCCTCTCTCCGCTGGAAGAGAACTGATGCATTTACACTTGTTTCTTCCTGCAATGAATTGCTAACATTCCTTCCCTCACAGGATGGATATTCATTGCCATAGAGGCAGCGCAGCCAATCACCCATGAACACAGGCAGCAAGTTGATAAGTGACTGAGCGCCATTCTCTGTATCGGCCACTTTGACCCCCTGAAACTTTCCACTCCATGTGACTCTGTGTCCCTCCAGGTGACTGCAGAGGATCTGAGTGCGTGTGATTCCATATTGTTTCCATGCTGAAGGGCCGCATACTGTGCTGTACTGCTCCCATGTCAGTGTGGAGTTGTACACCTTCAGCCCCTCTGCACTGTACACATAACCCACACACAGCAAAAACACACAGCACAAACACAACAGGATGAGTTTGACAGGGCCGCGGTGTGTGATGGAGCGCAGCACGCTCAGAATCGATAGACTGAAGCGAGTCCACAGACGGAGTGTGACGGGAACCACACACACTGCCAAGGTCACCAACATCTTTGTTAGCTCCAGTTCCACAAACCACTTTACCATCTGGATCATTAACATGGCTGCCAGTCCCAGTGCCAGTACAGGCAGAGCAAACAGAAATAGAAAGTATGCAACACATGTGCGAATCAGACCAATCAGAGTGGAGTTCTGCAGGAGAACCACTGCAAACTCCAACCACATAAAACACACAAGGTATGGAACCAGGAAGCAGTATGTCCCTCTGAATCCATGCATCCGGGCCATGCTGAAGAGAAACAAACAAACAGTCAGGTATTAGCATCCCTTTTAGATATTTATATTAACTGCACTTAAACATGAGAGATTCTTTACTCTATAAGATATTCATTCATTTGTATGTTTTTATATTGACACACTATAATAACAGAAGGAGAAGGAAGATTCTTACCTAAAGAACAGGTAGAAAAGGTAGAGATAAAGCAGGCATGGCAGGCTAATCGTAAGAACCACCACCTCTCCAATTGGCACTGTTGCAAATGTTTGGCCTAAAAGCCGCAGAGTCTTAAATTCCTCAGGAAGGCGAGTTGTTAGGGCACAGAGGGAGGAGGCCACCTCAATGATGAATGCTCTGCGTGTGTATGATGCTGCTGCTGCGGTCAGAGAGGCGTAACTTAAAGCTGTGAAAAACATGGCCACTGTGCAGAGCTCTGAGCATGGGATCCAACGTTTATCAGCCAGCGGGAAACTGAAGATCACAAAACACACAGAAACCAGGAAGTAAAGGTTCTGTTCCAGTTGATTCCAACCATAGTGAGACTCAACGTCCAGCTCAGGTTCAAAACGCCTCAGCAGAGCTGCTAAAGCACTAAAGTTCTGCCAGCATTTACTGCTACGAAACACTCGCAGAGTGCAGATTGCCATGGAGATGAAAGACAGGTAGAATGTAAGGAGAGGGATGAAGAAGAAAAACAGATCAACAGTTAGGTAAGAAATGATGAAGAAGAAGATGAGTGCATTAACGTGTTGAGTCGGTATGATAGTGCTCAGCCACTGAACACCTGCACGAGATGCCCAGTCCACCAGGTGCTCCTTTGCACCCAGGATCAGGTGAAGAGGATATTGTAGACCCTACACACACACAAACACACACACACACAAAACTTATTTTTAAATATGTGGAAAGAGGGAGGATTTAGAGTTGTTTTCACATTGTATTTTAATAGTTTCTTCTTGACAATAAAAAAGTAGGATTTTAGAAGAATGCATTTTTGAATGTTACCAGGAAGTATGACGTTTTTTAGAGAAGTGGATATTCTTCTTAAGAAAAGAAATCTGTGTTTTACCAGAAAATATGATTTTATATCCATGGCTCTCTTCATGCTACGTTTAGTTTCCAGCATCATCTGACTACCAGGCCACACACTTTTCTTATGAGATACAGGACACACTCCCTTCTGCGCACACACACACACACATTATATATCATTACACCACATTGTTATACAATTTTTTATATCAAAACTGTCATTGATGATGCTAGACTTCAGACTGTTTGTGTGTGGTCTTACCTTGTCCAGTGTTGTTAACTCATTCCTATCCCACACCCCTCCTCTCGCAGTGTCTTGCTTCGACTTTTCACTCTGCGGTGTCTGTGTGATGTTCTGTGTGTATTTTTTTGTCATCTCCACAAACCCCTCCACATCCACATACTGACTGCATGCTGCAAAACACACACAAATATACTGTACACACAGTATTTAAAATTGCTGTTCTATGAGGGTGTGTTTCACAGTTCTGTTAAAAACATTTTTTAATCAACAAAACACACACCAAATAAACACACTTACGCTCATTGACCACCATTGTCTCCAAAATATTTCTCTGTGTCTGGACATCTGAGGCTCCAATACAGATACCACCTGTTATATGGCAATAACCATAGAAACTGAAATTATACTTCCCACCACACACACCTTACACAAAGTGACCAAACATTTTATTAGAGAAACTTTTGATCAAACGATGCTGTTAATCAAAGAAGTTTAGGTTGATGTTCATTAGTAAATGAGGAGGACACAAAATACAGAAAGAAAAAATACTTCACTTACATATACGGAAATATTTGTCCGAAGTGAAACACAACACACTTTTCTCCACTGCAAACCTTACTCCAGCCAAGATAACTAATGTAGCTAGCTAATGCACTTCATTTTAAAAGGCATTCATTTATTTTCATCCTTTATTTTAAACTTCATGTCATTTTTTTTGTTTTTTCCATTTATGTATTCGAGTGAAACAAACTGCATAAAAATACACTAAACTATAAAAGTGTGTGGCCACTCCTCATAATTATTCAGTTCATTTAACCGCCACTAGACTCTGGAGCAGTGGAAATGTGTTATCTAGAGTGATGAATCATGCTTCACTATCTGGCAGTCTCATGGATGAATCTGGGTTTGCTATATGCCAAGAGAATGCTAGCTACTGGAACACATAATGCCAAAAGTAAATTTCAATGGAGGAGGGATAATGCTCTGGGACTGTTTTTCAGGGATTGGGCCCCTTAGGTCTATTAAAGGGTAATGTTAATGTTGAATTTAATGTTACAACATTAAAAGACATTTACAGAATTGTATGCTTCCTGTGTGGTAAGGGTTGCTGAAGAACCTTTCTTGTTCCAGCATAACAATGTCCCTGTGCACAAAGTGAGGTCCATTAAAAAAATACGTTTGGAATGGGATGTCCAACAAGCTTGTGTAGAAGTGATGATCAGGTGTGCACATACTTTTGGCCATATAGGGTACATTGAAATCACAAGATCTCACTTTCTATACTTTGTGCATATTCAAATCTACAGAGATCTACAGAATCTACAGAGATGTTTGTGATTGTGTAACCTGTTGCTGCATAGCCACGTATTTATTTATTTTCTGTGATTCTTCATATAGAATGAATAACAAAATAAACAGAAATCCACACCAATTATTCAAAACCCAACTATCACGTATCATGAATGATTTTGCAATTATTGTTGCCTGATCACTACAGACAAAACAGGCTTAGTAATTCCATATGCAGCAGAGTACTGCAGATGTTCTACTAGGCTATGGTAGCCAGCACAGTATTCTATGCTGTGCTGTGATAGGGAGGCAGCATCAAAATTGTGGAGACCAACAGAATGCCCAACAGGAATGTCTCTTGGAGCCATTTTATAAACAAATAAAGATTCAGAAATCAACAGTTCAAACAATGGTATGTAAGTACAAGTTATTGGGAGGTGTAGTCACTTTGCTAAGTCACGTTGCTGGAAGAAGACCCAAACGGTCAACCTCATCTGAGAGGAAATTAGTTTGTATGGGCAGGAACAACCCAGGAACCATCAAGGCACAGGCCTGCCATGAACTGGAAGCTGCTGGAACACTGTCTACAGTCAAATGAGTTTTACATCACCATGGACTGGGAGGCTGCCGTCCAAGAAAGAAGCTTCTGCTCCAAAATCCACACATTCAAGCTCAACTAAAGTTTGCAGCTGACCACATGGACAAAAAAAGCCTTCTGGAGGAAAGCTTTATGGTCATATGAGAAGATTAGGGTTGTTTTTGACCACAATGAGCAGAGGTAAAGAGGAAGACTCTAACGGCTGATAAGCATGGTGGTAACAGGATCATGCTCTGGGGCTGTTTTGCTGTCAGTGTATGGAATAATGAATAATCTCAGAATTCTTCAGCAGAACCCCAAACCATCAGCTAGACAGGTGAAACTTGGACACAACTGGGTGTTCCAACAGGACAATCACACAACAAAGCTGGTGTTGGAACAAATAAAGCAGGATAACGTTAAGCTTAAAACAAATCCTGACCTCAACCTTATCGAAAATATGTGGACGGTGCTTAAAATTCCGGTCTGTGCCAGAAAGCACACACATTTAACTGACCTCTAACAATTCTGACAAGAACAGTGGTCAAATATCTAACCGGAATTCTGCAGAAGCTTGTTGATGGCTACCAAAAGCATCTGGTCAAGGTGAAATTTTCTACGGGACATTTAACCAAATATTATGTAATTTTTTTATCCTGTATGTATCATTTTGACCCTGTGCCAATTTCAGAAAACCCAAAATAAATTACAAATTGTGCACCAAATTCTTTTTTTTAATTAAAGATGTATACTGTACAATTATTCTTCCCCAGAAAAATAACAGTTCAAAGAAATCAGAACTGATTCCTAAAAAACAATCAGAACTGATTCCTAAAAAACAATCAGAACTGATTCCTGTGAAATTTACCTGCTTTACTGTTGACATGAGTGATGTTCTGCAATATTTCTCTCTTGTCCATTTTCTCCTTCCTGTCTGGGTTCAACTTCCAATACATCATCATTGCTGCTCGCCGAACTGCCTGCTCAAAATTACTCTCTTTTGACAGAGAACGGACTTCAGCTTCATTCTGTGGAGTGATACCTGTATGATCAGGGATCAGACACGAAAGGTCAATAAAGTACTGCAGGTCAAATCAGAGGCAAGCAGGAGGAATGAAAAGAAGGGCTCACTCTACATGTGCCTTCAGCTAGAGTCAGTGATTAGTCAAAGATAGTAATAAACAAGTGTGTGCATACCCTTTTTTTTGATCCAGCACTGCTGTAGTAGTTTTGCTGCATCTCTTCGTCCCTGTTTTGCTGCTCTCACTAGCCAATCAACACCTATTTGGTTATTTACATCAGCCTCAGAGTCTGCCCCTAACTTCAGATAGTATTTACCCAACTACATACACATGCGTGCACACACACACACACACACACACACACACACACACACACACACACACACAGTATAATTTTGGTACATTTTTGCAAAACACTGACCCTCTGTGTTTGTTCAGTTCTGACTGTAAAACATACACTGTATTGTTCTGCACCAATCAGAACTTTGAACTCCTTCAGAGAGGAAGTTGAAGAACTGCTTTTCTCTTGTTTGGACTCGTTGTTTGTTATTTAACAGAATGTTTGTGTATTTATTGATTATTTACTTAATCTCTGTTCCTGGTTTAGTTTGTACTGTTGACTAAATTACACTAAAAACATACTCATGACTAATCATAATAAGGACAAGGGCATCTCCCAAATGACATAAATGTAAATGTAAAAAGTACAAGGGATAAAATAAAAATTTCCTAATCCCATACATCTATATACACTGAACCAAGTGTCTTACAATATCCATGCAACACACACACAATATACAATTCTTACATCATAAAACACACAATGTGCTAGACCATAACAGTGTGTGCATGTATGTGTGAGAGAGAGATAAAGAGAGAGAGAGAGAGAGTTATATGAGAATGTTGAAACACATGTTTGTGTTTAGGTGGGGATAGTAAATAACCAATCCTCCTGTCAGTGTAAGTCTATATTGAGCTCTGTGGAAGATGAGCTGTGTCTCAATATAACTCCTGCATACACACAGGCGCATACACGCCCAAGCACACACACACACATACACACACACACACACACACACACACACACACACACACACACAGCTCTCACACTGCTTTGGGCTTTAGGATCTCCTGCTTTAGCTTTCTCTAGAAGCTCCTCAAGGCTCAGCTCTTCTTCAGCTGCATCCTCTAAAAAATGGATACACATCATTATGAATTTCTTGAGTATTTTAGTCATGAATAACTGTGTGTGTGATTGTGTGTGTCAGCTCACCTTCCTGCTCCACCCTTTCCTGCTCCTCTTCCTTCCTCTTCCTCTCTTCCTGAATCACCCGCTTTGCCACTACTGCAAAGCCCCGCCCCTGGCGCATCTGTCCTTGGGGGGGTGTGGCAGTGGATGCAGGTGAGTGGGAGGAGTCTTTAGGGAGGTGAGGCGGTGCAAGGGGTGTCAGAGGGGGCAAAGAGGGGTCATCAGGCATCGCACTCTTCTTTCCAGGAGGGGGATAAGAGACCTCCATCTGACTGGGCACTAACAGAAATTCTCTGTTACATTGTTACTATCATTCCAATCGTTCAATTATTTTTATATACCCTTATGAGGACCAAAAGTCCTGACAAGGATAGAAAAATCTAACAACTTTGGATGGTCCTCACAGGGTTTTAACTGTTTTATTTTAAATAAAAGTAAGAAAAACAAAAGAGCCAAAAAGTTTGCATTTCATTACTGAAGTTAAGGGAAGGGTTAGACTTTTAGGTGTACCAGTAATTAATAAACTTTTAGGTTTAGGTGTACCATTAATTAGCTGCATTAATCAGTATGTCAATGGACGGGCCTCTCAAGGCTATCAAACAAGAAAAACAAACGTGTGTGTGTGTGTGTGTGTGTGTTTAAGTAGTGTGCAAACCCTACCCTAACCCAAGAGTGCAAGATTACATCTATAAATAAAAGCAGCCGTCTGCTGATGACGTAAGTCTTTTGTTTTAAAGTTGATTTAAAACAAACTGCATCAATAAGCAATAATCAGTAGACTCACGCACACGCGTCTTCCAGTGAAGTTCAGTCAGTGCGCGCGCACAATCTGCAGCGTGAGCAATCTGCGAACGCGTGCGGCTGAACGGGCAGGACTGCGCTCATTGGACAATCAGCCTGTCAATCACGGTATCTCTCATACAATTGGTTGACAACCGAGCGGTTCATTGATAACTTAAAACGTTTTTAAATACATATTGAACATATACGCACTTAACACGCTGAGTTAACGCAGTTTATAATCTGAATATAAACAGGAACATAAATAAAATAAACATTTTGTGATAAATATGATAAACTATAATAAATATTCCTGATAAAGAAATGAATTAACAGTGTGTGTGTGTGTGTGTGTGTGTGAGAGTGAGTTAAAGCACGATGCCGGTGTTATTATGAGATGTTTTGTATATTTATATTTTTATTCTTTAATCCACTTCAGATTTACACACCGACTTCCCTATACCGCACTCCCTGTGACCGCCGCTGGAATTTCATCATCCCCACACGTTATGATGTAGGGAAAAGACTACCATAACTTCATATTTCATAAATTTTGAAAAAGTGGATGTTTTCATGGAAATAAAGAAAACATTTTTCCTTTTATAACATCAGCTTGCACAGTCAAAAACTTAAAGGTCCACTATGTAGGGTATGTAGGACTAATACTAATGATATAAAAGGGTTAGCAGTTTTCAGGGTATAATTATTTGTAATCAGGAATCATTTTTTTTCTTAAGCTTAGAATGAACCTTTTATTGCTGCATAAGGTGCGGGTCCATTTCCAATGTAGGTCATCATGTTGAACTGCCGTTCTGCTACATTACTCCAGAATGGACAAACCTCTATAGAGCATCTTCCATGTTTCACATTTTTACAAGTGGCAGCATGAATCCGGAAGGAAGCACCAGAAGAAAGACTCATCATCATCATCATCATTATCATATTTCTCTTTCTCACTCTCACTTTCTCCATGTAGGGTTGCTCATCGTTTTATTAATCACTCAGTGGGTATCTCATCCTCACCATCATGCCCTGGCTGTGCAACCTCTGCTTTATATTGCTATACAGAGGAGGAATCAGTGGTTTTTGTTTGCATGTTTACATGTTTGTTTGTCTTTTTTTTTTTTGCAGGCTCTTAGTTGGTACCTGCGATAATGAAGGCTACAGAAGTGAGTTCAAATCCCAGCACCGCCAAGCTGCCACTGCTGGGCCCTTGAGCAAGGCCCTTAACCTTCACTGCTCACTTGTATAAAAAAAAAAAATTATAAGATGTATGTACGTCGCTCTGGATAAGGGCATCTGCCAAATGACATAAATGTAAATGTAATGTAATGTACAGAAGATGTAGATGAAGCTCTAATAAGTTATGGGACAGCTTTGCATTTAGTGTTCTGGACTCAGTGCTTAAGACACAGCCTCAGTGTTTAAGTCTAGGCTGAAAACCTATTTGTTTAGCCAAGCCTTTTTTAAATAGCTTTTTATTAGGTAAAGGAGCAGATCTGGAGGGTTCTCAGGCAGAGAGTGTTTTGGTAAACTGGGATGTTTGGATGCTGTCACCCCCCACACTCACGTGTTCACTCAGGTGTGTTGACTGTGGAGTGGCTGGCCGCTATATGTCCCAGGGGGCACCCATTTCTGTGTTACCTTCTGGCTCTCCCTTTTAGTTATGTCATAGCTAGCCTTGCCGGAGTTCCTGCTTGCACTCAGCACATGATATACAACCATTACGTGACAATAAACATACCTAACAATACTCCTGCTACCTAATAAGATGTCAGAGATCCTGAAAGTTTCATCATTGTATCACTGTGGAAATGGAGAAAGTGGTGTTACAACTGATCATAGTGTCATTAGAATAATAACAAACAGCATATAGCCCAGCTCACAGTTCTATAATTTTAACAAATATTTTAATTATTGTCTGTACTGTGGTATCATTGCATAGTGAAATGGCAGAAGATTTCATGTTGTTCTTTCAAGTTATCTGCCATTATATTACAACCATGATTCCAAAAAAGTTGGTATGCTGTGTAAAATGTAAATAAATATGGAAAGCAATGATTAGCAAATTCTTTTTGACATATATTCAATATACAATACAATACAAAGATATTTACTGTTCAAACTCATAAACTTTGTTTTTTGTAAGTATACACTAGCTCTGAATTCGATGCCTATAACACGTTCCAATAAAGTTGGGACAAGGGCACGTTTACCTCTGTGTTCCATCACCTTTTAACAACACTGAGTAAGCGTTTGGGAAGTGAAGACACTAATTACTGAAGTTTTGAAAGTGAAATTCTTTCCCATTCTTTCTTGATATACGACTTCAGTTGCTCAGCAGTTCGGGGTCTCCTTTGTGTTATTTTGCGCTTCGTAATGCTCCACACACAGGACTGGACTGCAGGGAGGCCTGTCTAGTACCCACATTATTTTACTACAAAGCCCAGAGGACACAACGTCCATGATTTCCCTAGAAAATTTTAAATGTGGACTCCTCAGACTACAGCACACTTTTCCACTTTTTTCATGCCGGTTATTAATGCATTGTTTCAAGGTCACGGGCATTCAATGTTGGTTTTCGGGCTTGCCCCTTACTTGCAGAGATTTCTCCGGACTCTCTGAATCTTTTGATGGTATTATGGACTGTAGATGGTGAAATCCATAAATTTCTTGCAGTTGTATGCAGAGAAACTGAAATGTTGAGAAATTGCATAGTGATAAACCTCTCCCTTTTTTGTTTGTGAATGATGATTGTCATTGCATTCTGTTTTTTTTTTTTAAGTTTTACACATGGCCCAAATTTATAGGAACTGGGATTGCATAAACAGTTAAGATAATGAACTTGAACTAACATCACATTCCTGCCTCAGGCACAGAGCCACCAGACACAGAGAGTATTTATGATTATTTATGTTTATTAGACAATTACATGACAATAAATAATGACATAAATATATAAATAAATAGCACATGTTAATTCATACATTTAAATATAAACACACAAAAATACACACACAGACACACAATCAACGTAGTGCAGGCTAAACCTTTAGGGTTCAGGGTGAATGGCTGCAAAAAACAAAAGACACAACACAATATATTTATAATCAAATACCAACTTAAATTCTGCTGTAAATTAAAGTGTGTGTGAAACTTACTTTGCCATGATCTTCTCAATCACCTTCATTACCCATTGTGCTTTAGTGTCCAGACAGATCTGCTGACCACTGCCCTTAAGTGTGGCTCTGATACACACACACACACACCGAAATTAATGTTTATACTCAGCCATTAATGCCATTATTAGTGTGTAGGTGAGGAGGCTTACATGATCTCAGTGTGTGTGCAGTGTGGGTTCGGGGGGAAAAGTTCAATGCGCTCAATCAGTTTCCCAACACGGCGACTCTCAACCCCACTACAGCGACACCGTGGCTCAACACTCACTCCTGTATCCCCCCAACATACACACACACACATCAGTAACATCATAAACACCATCACAGAATGAGCAATTTTAGGATGCATCCCAAATCACCACAGCGTGCATTAACTCTGGTGATATGGATATTAAAGCTGTAGGTTTACTCTGTGTGTGTGTGAGTGTGTGTGTGTGTGTTAGCATTACCTGCTGTCAGGGGGATGAAGGCCAGGAGCACAAGGACAGAAAATGTTCTGTAGTTCATGCTTAAAAATTCAAAGATGTTGTTGCTGATGCTGATGTAGTCTTTTCCTCTGTGTTCTGGTATGTGTAAGAGAGAAGGTGAGAATGTGTCTGAGAGTATGTGAGAGAGTGTGAGGCTGTTTAAAACTGTCATGAAGTTTTAAAGCCCTGTGTCTACGTGAGTCATTGTTTGTTGCACAACTCTGCGGTAGGGAAAGTTTGTGATGTCAAAAACTTTTGTGAGCACACCGATGAAATCATCACTTAGGACTGAGCAAACCTGATCATATGCAAATCTGAAAGTGTGTGTCTGTATGTGCGGACAGAAAGAACACACTGAAAATTAGAAATATTAAAAGTTAGTGGTTAGAGGTTGGAGATGAATCTGACTGCATTGTGTATTTGCACCCAGTTTGGATGGATTTTTGCCTACTGTAGCCTCAGATTCCTGTTCTTGGCTGACAAGTGAATGGAACACGGGCGTTAGTGATAGATAGATAGATAGATAGATAGATAGATAGATAGATAAAAAGGCAGCTAGATAGGTGTACTTTAGTCTCATTTAATGATGAAATAAAAATTTAAATCATTAACATTATTGCCTACCACCTAAAGTACACAAGCACATCACACAAATCAATCATCATTAGTAGCATTTGTTAAGTATGTTACTAATATTATATATTTTGTATACTTCCTCGTCACACCCTGAAATTAATTCCTGATTATGACACTGTGGGAATACACCAGACACACACACACACACAGACTCACACACACACACATACAATGGAATGTACGTAAATGCTTTTGCAAACACTGAATTCACATTCATCAGTAATACTGTACAAACACATACACGCACTATGTTAATGTGCATCACAGTCACATGCCTGTTCTCATATCTACTCCAGTCTGGATCATATGAATGGTGTGCACACCATGCAGGAAGAATGGTACATTGCATAACACACACACACACACACACACACACACATACAGTGGAGTTATGTAATGTGAGTGATTATGAATGAGGAAGTGAGTGATTAGGAAGTGAGTTGCAACTTGGAAAAAAACCAAAATAAGGTCAAACAAAAATAAGGTCAGTTATTATAACAAGGGTTAGATACACACACACACACACATACACACACACACACACACACACACACACATGCACACACACATGCAGGCAC
>JAQMYM010000013.1:34505-53301 GCA_030014255.1 Parauchenoglanis ngamensis
GTGGCTGACATCAGGAAATCCTACCAGTGGCTAGAAAAAGCAGGCCTGAAAGACAGCAGAGAGGCTCTGATCATGGCAGCACAAGAATAGCCCCTAAGCACCAGATCAATAAAGGCAGGGGTATACCACAGTAGACAGGACTCAAGGTGCAGGCTGTGCAAAGATGCCCCTGAGATTGTCCAGCACATAATAGCTGGGTACAAGATGTATGCTGAAACAGCATATACTGAAAAGCATAACCAAGTGGCAGGGATAGTGTACAGAAACATCTGTGCCACGTGTGGGCTTGAAATTCCCAAGTCCCAATGCGAGACACCACCGAAAGTGGTTGAGAACAACAGAGCTAAGATCCTGTAGGACCTCAATTTCCAGACAGATAAGCAGCCAGATTTCAGACAGATAAGCCAACCAACCAGATATAGTGGTGGTTGATAACAAGCAGAAAACAGCAGTAGTGATAGATGTGGCAACCCCAGCTAACAGTAACATGTAGAAAAAGCTCTTATTTTACACTTTCACGGTGTTAATATTATATTTGTCCTATCTCAAAAGTGTGTGTGGGTTGTGTGTGTCTGTTGTCTCTGCAGTCGGACAGTAACACCAGTTTCTTGAGAGCAGCAAGAGCTGGAAACATTGAAAAAGTTCTGGAGCTCCTGAAGGGAGGACAAGACATTAGTACCTGTAACCAGGTAATCACATACACTCCATCTACTGATAATCATAATTAAGCATATATGTGAGTGGTGTAACATTCACAATGTGTGTGTGTCTAGAATGGGTTAAATGCTCTTCATCTCGCTGCTAAAGAAGGTCATGTGGAGCTGGTGGAAGAGCTGCTGGAGAGAGGAGCAGCTGTAAACTCAGCTACCAAGGTGCAACACATACACACACACACACACACAGTCACACAGTGTGCCAGTTTAAATCTCTGCCCTTCTCTTTGATTGGCTTTGCAGAAAGGAAACACTGCTCTCCACATTGCCTCATTGGCTGGGCAGAGGGAAGTGGCTAAGCTGCTGGTAAAAAGAGGAGCAGACGTGAACTCCCAGTCACAGGTAAGAACTGCGCATTACCACCCATCACTTTTTGATATTTAGGACGAACAGTGCAGGTAGTATATACCTACAAATGTTAATCAGTCACATAACCAGCATTAACCAGTCATTAGACCAGTCATAATCAGACATATGACCAGTATTTTTTTAACGACCAGCATTAAGATGTCTCATGACCAATGTTAAGCAGTCACATGACCACTTCTTTAGTCTACACTAATTAAAATTTACTTTTGTTAACTGTTTTATATGAGTCAGTGTGAGACTGGTGACTCAGCCCCTTATACAACTGATTCGGTGTGTGTATACACAGAATGGCTTCACGCCACTCTACATGGCTGCTCAGGAGAATCACTTGGATGTGGTGCTCTACCTTCTGGAAAATGGAGGCAACCAGAGTACAGCCACTGAGGTTTGTGTTTGTGACAGTGTGTGTGTGTGATGGTGTGTGTGATGGTATATGTGTGATGGGGTGTCTGTGTGTGTGCTGTACAGGATGGTTTCACCCCGTTAGCAATCGCTTTGCAGCAGGGTCATAACCAAGTAGTGTCTCTGTTGCTGGAGAAAGATACTAAAGGGAAAGTGCGTTTACCTGCACTGCACATCGCCGCCCGCAAAGATGACACCAAGTCTGCTGCGCTACTGCTCCAGAATGACCACAACGCTGATGTCCAGGCCAAGGTCATACACACACATGCACACTGCTGCACTAGCGTTCCAAAATGACTGTTATATAGTGTTAATGAGGTCTGTATTTAATTTGTATGTATTTTTTATGTAATGTGCATGTAGGGTGTATGCAGTGTTTATGTAGATGTAAAACTCTCAGTCAGTGGACAGAGAAATAGGGAGACAGGAGACAGACTTTGGAGAGCGCAACTTGTTTTTCTCTTTTATTTTCTCTCTTTTCCAAAGTAGTTTTCAGTGCTTCCTTCATTAAAGGGCAGACGCCACACACACCCATGTGCAAAAACACACACACACAAACACACATTTTGGTTTCGAATTTAAGTGAGCTGAGCCTAACTTTTTGAGCAGTTCATCAGTGTATGGCACTGAATATCATCAAATTGAGTCACTGTGTTGACTTTTCTAAAGTACACACAGACCTGTTGGCCTGTTGGCAATCACAGGCCTAGACCAGTTACTGTGTGGCTTCTTGATTACACCCTTATTGAGCATGGCTGCAAGCTTCTGCTCATCCACCTGTTTTTTGTGTTTGGGCAAACTATAGGGTCGGCTGCATATTCCAACCACCTTTGGGGTGTCTTTGTGGGGTGCTGTCTGATATTAGTGCAACCAGGCAGAGGTGAAAACATTTCAGAAAACTCTGCTTGCAACTTTGGAACCTCTGTGATCGGGGACAGAGAAGAGGTGGTTTCCACAGGGAACTGTGGTGGATTGAGCAGCACATTTTATATTTGCCTCCAGTCCTAGCTCCTCGCTCTTGGGAATCACAGACACCTAAGCCACAGGTACCACCTCTGTCCATAGTTTAATGGGAATGAAGTGGTGCATCTGCAGCACTCCATCTCTATTTGTTCACATTACCTCATAGTCAATGTCCCCGGCCCACTGTGTGACCTTAAAGGGTCCTTGCCATTTTGTGAGAGCTTTGTAGGGTTGTTGACACTTGACAAGTAGTTGATGTTGGTGCATGCTGGTGAGGGGTCTGAACGAGGTTGGTGAGGAGCGAGGACTCCAAATTTTTCACAATTCTGGGTTTTGGCACCAATGTAAAACACAGTAAAGATGCATAAAGAAATGTGGAGATGACAGGCAGGCTTAGGAGACCTCACTTTTCTCTGTTATTTTCAATCTTTTCCAAGATGCTTTTCATGCGTCCTTCATTAAAGGACAGACACCACACACAAACTCACACACATTTGGCTTCCTGGCAACTCAGCTCATCCAGCTACAAGCTCTCTGGTTTCTCTCTCTCTCTCTCTGTGACACACGTACATGGTACAAAAAGAAGCACATTATTAACTACATTATTAGCTATGCATGCTCATTCACTCATTCTTCTGGACTTCACCCTCTATTCACAAATGGTGCTTGACCATGCCTCTGCCTCCACAGAAGGCTGTATGTAGGTTATATGTAGGATACATGTAGTGTTTATTTAGGGTGTATGTGATGTTTATGTAGGCTAATGGAGATTGTGTAGTGTTTATGTAGGGTGTCCATTGTGTTTATGCAGCTGTATGCAGAGTGTATGTAGGGTGTATATACATTTACAGTTACATCATTTGGCAGATGCCCTTATCAAGAGCAACTTACATAAGTGCTTTGAAGTCTCTATCAGTAAATATATTCTGATACCGGCTCACTAGGTCCTGGTCTAAGAATACTATAACACTAAAAATTGTTGGCAGGTAATACAGAAAGAATTATTTTTTTAATTTAATTAATTAATTTTTTTATTTAAGTGAAGAATAATTGCTAGTCCAAGTACTTCCGAAAGAGGTAGGTCTTTAGTCGTCATTTGAAGACACCCAGTAACTCAGCTGTTCAGACATCAAGGGGAAGTTTATTCCATCACCTTGGTGCCAAAACAGAGAAGAGTTTAGATGCATGTCTTCCTTGTGCCTTGAGAGAAGGAGGAACAAGTCGAGCAGTGCTGGAGGTTCGAAGGGAGCGTGGTGCAGTGCGGGGTGTGATAAATGCTTTGAGGTAGGAGGGTGCAGGTCCATGTTTGGCTTTGTAGGCAAGCATCAGTGTTTTGAATCTGATACGGGCAGCTATGGGAAGCCAGTGAAGGGAGCGTAGCAATGGGGTGGTGTGGGAGAACTTGGGAAGGTTGAAAATGAGTCGTGCAGCTGCATTCTGGATCACTTGCAAGGGTCGAATGGTGCTCAGAGGCAGACCTGCTAGGAGTGCGTTACAGTAGTCTAGTCTCGAGATGACAAGGGACTGAACAAGTATTTGAGTGGGCTGTGTGTAAAGAAATGGACGGATCCTTCTGATGTTGAAGAGGTGAAATCGGCATGAGCGAGAAAGATCAGCAAAATGAGAGGAAAAAGATGGGTCCATAGTTACCCCAAGGTTACATGCAGTGACCGAAGAAGAGATCAAAGAGTTGATGAGGTTGAACATAATTCCTCATCCAAGTTTTCAAAGCTCCCCAAATGTCTGAGTAACTCAACTTGTTAGAAATAATGGGTCTCATTAAAATGTTAAATAAAATGAAACACCCCATATTTTGTCTTCATTCAGCGCATTTTGGAGCACTAAATGCTACACTGTGTATCATTTTGCATACTCCTGTTCATACACTTCCATTTAGTACAGTGTGCACACTACAAACTTACTTGTGTCGAACACAGCAAGTTGTGCACTTACCAGAAACCTGATCGCAGCATTGACCACAGTTGTTGCACAACCCGTTAAAAATATCTGCTGGCTTTTTTTGCTGACTTTTTAAAAATGAATGCGTTTTTAATTTTCCTTGCTTGTATGCATACATATATCAAGCAACATGGAAATTACGACTACGACATGCCCTCCTCCAACTGCCTGAAAATAGGTTAGTGGTCCTGCCCCTTTTGTGTCATAGCCAAGATGGCGACCATTCAGGGTGAGCAGTGTGCAGCGTTGCACGCTCAACATTATGACCATTTGGAGTACACCATCTGGGTACTCTTTTTTGGCATTTGTCATACTTGTCAGTGTGAACGTACTTATGCAAGCAAAATAAGAAGTGTGTAAGTATGGCAAATAACTAGCTACCGCTGACCAAAATGAGGCAAAACAATAAAGTTAACCCCAGTGAGTTGGCTAAGGCAGTTTGTTTGAGGTGAACTTATGCCTCATGTGGTGAGCTTTGTACCTCTTCATGGTTTCAGGTCACATTTATTAAGTTGCTTTTACTTTTTTTAATTCCTTATGGATGACTTCCTGTATGACCATTTACTTCTCAATGAACTCATTCATTCTGAAGGTAACAGGCTGTAATGGCTGACTAAGGGACAAGTTTGGGATCTAGCCTGTGATGGTATCCCTCAGCTTGAACTGACTGTGCTTAGCCTCAATTTGCAGTATTATCAGGCAGCCAAATTTTCTCCAAATCAAGCCAAGTCATCTCAGAGCTCTGAAGAAGATTAAAGCTCTGGCAGTTATCATGTCCACTACATTCTCTGCTGTGCCCTGCAATCTTCTCTTTGCCATTTTCACTCTAGTTCCTGGACTTGACTGGAGATTTGTAAACTTTCAGTTTACTCTTGGCAGGCTGCTCTTCTTTAGTTTAGGCGTGAAGTCCTTACAAGGGTTTGTAGAGTTGAAAGCAGAGTCTAGTTTATTCTGGATGTCTTCGGACACATTCTAAAAGCTCTTAGCCTTGCTGGATTAAGACTAGTAATGCTGAAAGCAGCCATTAGCTATTTTGCTGCTAGAACTTCAAAAATGTGCCTATGTTTTCTGAACTGTAATCCTAAATTCATACATAACTTAATATTAAATCATTTAACATTGCATTTGATTCTTAATTTATTTTTAACCATCTGTAAGATTCCAGAATAGTTTACTTGTGTGAGTTCATATAGATTTGCAATTTTAATAGACCTGCCAACCCTGAAGAGAAATAATGTGCAATCCTGGAAAGGAGGCAGATAAACCGTAAAATTTTGACATATTACTTATTTATTGATCACTAATATTTTCACTGTTGAACTGCAGCTAAAGTTGTTAATTTGACACATGAGGTGCTTTTTAACCTGTTTTTTTCACCTTAAACCAAAAATCCAAAAGAACTGTAATTGACCATTTTCAGTCAAAATTTTGGTGTATCTCCAGTAAAATAGGTATCCGGTGTTAGCTATTTACTTGTCTGATGTTAGCTAAGTTGAACATACATTGAACTATTTTATTTCATTATTTGCCTTGATGGAAAGAGAGAGTCACAATATACTGAGTCAGTATATGGGGGTTAGGATCCATGTACAGTGTTTTTTGAGTCACAATTCACAATAAAAATTATCAGGCAGGAAATGGTACACAGTACAGGCATCAAACCGGGTGTTGCAAAATGGTCAAAACAGAGTAACAATAACCTTAAACCCAGCTCACAACTTGAGTGAATGGCAAGACCTTGCAGTAAGCAACTGAAAAACAGGCTTAAACTTATGCAGTCATCAAACCAGGAAGTAAACAGGAAATGACCTACTAACTATCATTCTGTAAATAGTAACCTTTATCTAGTGGGAAGGGGTACATTCCTAGGTCTCCTGGGCTGTGGTGACAGTAGTATCACTCAAGGAGGAAAACTTATTAAAGACACGTTAGGAAATTGGAATGGGGAAGGGAGAAGAGGTATGGCTTCTAGGGGATGTTACTTAAAGGTGCTATGTAAGAATTTTTGTTTAAAACATTAACATTAACTAAAATTATCAACGGAGATAACAGTTTTGACATTATGTCAAAGACGTCTATGAATTTGTTGCAGAGATATATACTGAAGTTAACATGCTAACCAGCTAGCCCTGAGAAAGGATGGACAGTTCTGTCTTGCAATACCACTTTGTACCTCAAGAGGTGATAGCTGTGATTATAGCATCCAGTCTGCCTTCAGCCCATTATGAGAATTTCTAATGATAAGGATGGACACCCTAATTTTCTGGTGATATACTGCCCCCTATTTGTTTGGAGTGAGGAGTATGAAATCATTTCTTTAACATCAGTTAGTTGATAACACCAGGTTTATTGTGAAACCATGTTGGTTTGGTCATTTACTGACATCATGTGTGTACATTTGTGAATAATAATTTTTTTTATGTGTGTGGATATGTATGTACGTGTGTGTGTGTGTGTGTGTGTGTGTGTGTGTGTGTTTGTATAGGTGTTCCCGCTCTCTTTGTGTCAGCTTGGGCCGTCGTCAGGGCTGCTTTGGCAGATGCACGGTGGTGACCAATTATCTTTAACACACTGACACAAAAATAACATATGCACATGAACACATCGACCCTGTCACATGCATGAGGATACATACAGTGCTCACACAGCGCTCACACAAGCCTGTGAAATTATGTACTGTGGCATATTAGCCTTAAATATAAACTTGTACTTTCTCCTTATATTGTTCACTATATTTTCTTCCCCAGGTGCTGGGAACTGAGTGCAGGCAATATTAAATGGATTTACCAAGTCCCTATTCTGACAGCAATAGGAGTAAGTAAAGATGGAATTTAATCATAAGTGACTTATTGCTAATTAGAAAGTCAGAATTAATAAGCTAGCATTCAACTCACAGTTAAAGCTGCTATGCAAAAGTGGTTCAGTCCATATGCTAGACTGTATTCGGCTTTCTTTATGACTGTTTTCTAAAGACACAGATTATCACATGTTTTGAAGCCAAGGACCCCATTCACTGTTAAATATACACTGCCTGTCCAAAAAAAAGTCACACACTAATATTTCGTTGGACCGCCTTTAGCTTTGATTATGGCACGCATTCGCTCTGTGGCATCATTTTGATGAGCTTCTGCAATGTCACAACATTTATTTCCATCCAGAGTTGCAATCATTTTTTGCCAAGTTCTTGTAGAGATGATGGGACGGTCAGACTGCTGCGCAAATTCTTCTCCAGCACATCCCAAAGATTCTCAATGGGGTTAAAGTCTGGACTCTGTGGTGGCCACTCCATGTGTCTCATGCGCCCTGAACCACTCTTTAACAGTTTGAGCCCAATGAATCCTTGCATTGTCATCTTGGAACATGCTCGTGCCATCAGGGAAGAAGAAATTCACTGATGAAATAACCTAGTCATTCAGATTATTTTATGCTTCCGGGCAAATTGAAGCCTTTTTCCCGATTAGCCTCACTGATCAGTGGTTTTCTTAATGCTACACAGCTGTTTAGTCCCAATCGCTTGATTTCCTTTTGCATTGTGCATGTGGAAATGCTCTTACTGTCACTGTTGAACATAGCCGTGAGTTCAGCTGTTTATTTTTTACGATTTGATTTCACCAAACGTTTCACCAATCACAATCATCCTAGATTTTTTTCCAACCACATTTCTTCCGCAAAGATGATGGTTCCCCACTATCCTTACAGTTTTGAATAATGCGTTGGACAGTTCTTAACCCAATTTTAGTAGTTTCAGCAATCTCCTTAGATGTTTTCTTTGACTGATGCATGCCAATAATTTGACCCTTCTGAAACAGAGTAACATCTTTTCCACGACCACAGGATGTGTCTTCCGAACATGGTTGTTTAAGAAATGAGAAGCTACTCACTGCATCAGTTAGGGTTAAATAGCTTGTTGCCGAAACATAATCATCCATGTAGTAACTATCCAATGGGAGGCTCTTATATATTTGCTTTGTAAAATCCAGGTAGTGACCGTTTTTTTTGGACAAGCAGTGTATTTAGAGTACAGATTCAGGGCCTGTGTCTACCACATGTATTTATTTTTTTTGAGGTTCAGCATTAACAGTGCTCAGCTTTGTTAGTGCAAAAATGTTTTATTTTTAAGGCTTACATACTGTACAACATTTATTGATTATCTCTGAATATCTTTTTTTGAGATTAGAGGTGCTTGAGAATTAATTTATTTAGGTAACAACTACTGTAATTATTGTAATTAATTGCAAATTAATGAAACACCTTAAGAATATTATGTTTTATTTGTATAATAATAATAATAATAATAATAATAATAATAACTTAGCCCTTGTTGAAAGCCTTGAAAATTCTACTATTTTTCATGTAGGAATCAAATTGACTCACAGACTCCCACATTGCAACTTGTTTCATATTCTCTCTCTCTCTCTCTCTCACTCACACAGACACACACAAACACACACACAAAGATTCAGCGGATCCTTAATATCTTGTTAATTATCTAATTAGCCAAACAGGGTAGCTGCCAATTTTCAAAATAAGCTCTAATGAAAATGTTTGCTTTTCTGTCCATGACTAAAAAGCTGCCAAGACATGATGACTGATAAATTTGGTGAGGCACTTTTTCACTGATGGAAGCAGGAACTGCTGAGTTTTGCCCAACTTGGCTTGCTTGTACCATTGCAGCGATCAGAAAAAAGGCTAGATCAGAGATATCGAAATCATTTTAAATAATAGGCCACATTCGAACCTGAGCAAAATAAAAATCAGTTTAGTAGAACAATAAAACACCAACAGTGACTATTAAAACTTATCAGCATTTATCTTAATGATACATTCTCAATGCACAGATATAACCCAATGTAATACTGATTGGGATAAAGCGGTTACTGAGAATGAAAAAGATGAACAGACTGCAATTCAGTAAACAATGTCATACCCAGAATGCCCTCACACATTGATAAAGACCACTGCAAGATTAAGCACACTGGCTCTACTTACTGCAAGACCAAGAATATCCAGTTATCTTTTACAATAGCAGTAGTTAAACAGGATTTTTTCCTGCCTTTCATCTCAGGCATTAGATCTAGAATGGCTGTTCAGTGCAGTTTATCCTGATAGTGAGTCATAAATGCTTCTCACAAATTATCTTACTGAATCCTCTTTGCCTTGACTATTGCACCAAAATAAAAAAAATAAAAAACTTCAAAAACATCCAGTGAGCAGCATCTCTGTATGTGGAAACACTTTGTTGATGAGAAAGGTCAGAAAAGAATGACCAGAGTGGTTTGAGCTGTCAAGAAAGATACAGTAATTCAAATAACCATTCTTAACTGTGGTGAGCAGAAAAGCATCTCAGAACCAGGATTGGGAGGGTTACTTTAAAAATGTATTCCGATATGTGGTCAGTAACTTAATCTAATTACCACAAAATTATAGTAATGTAACTGATTACTTTACGTTACTTTTGGATTATCTCAATACAAAATATGTGGATGAGGATGGCATTTTCACAGCTGGACATTTTTGAAAGTGCAATACATTTTTAAAGTAACCCTCCTAACCCCGTGACCAGCACATTAGGAATCTGCCATAGCTACAGCTAGATCATCAGCTACAAGAAGCAATGCCAATAGTCTGAAAACACTGCAGTGGCAGGTCGTGTAGTCTGACTGTTATCTGATGTCTGCTGTTCCAGACAGTAATTACATTGAGTGTCAGTATGTTCTAAAGCGTTTCCCTTCCCTGTAGTTTGGCCTTCAACTGCATACCAGTTCCCTTTTCTTAAAATGTTCTATAAAACATCTATCAGCTCTCTGGCTGTTTCTGAATATGTTCCATAAAATGTCTGTCGACATTCTTTAAAACATGGTGGACCACTGTTAACTTCTCTTCCAAAATCTACACATTGCCTTTGCTCCACATTGTTGCTTTTGTTGTGATTCCACATCAGACTTCTCCCAGCTACTTCACTCTGTTTGTGGTTATGTGTCTGTCTACAAGAGGCATTACAATTACACTACAAGTCAAAAGCTTTGACATACGAAACTTTTTTGTCCCTGTCTCATGCCCGGTGTTTCTGTGATAGGCTCCTGACCACGATAAAGCAGTCATTGAAGACGAACGAATGAATTAAAGATACAATTTTAAATCAATTGCAATAATAATTAAAATAGGTATTACAGTTCATTATATATCTGTGTGCATGTAACATAATAATAATGTAACATAGCTGATCATTTGCCAGAAAGACTGATAGATGGAAAGGTTTCCATGGTGTTTCCTTCTTCAAGGACTCAGCTACCTATAGCTTTTTTCTTTCATGTAAATAAAGGAGAATGCGAACACCCACACACCAACAACTTCAAGTCATGCCTACAAATGTTGGCTTAGTGGTTAAGGCTTTGGGCACCTAATCAGAAAGTTGTTGGTTTGTGGGTGCTTCTTCATTTACATGAAAGAAGACATTCATGTTTATCTCAATGTGTCATAGCGTATAAAAGTTGAGAAGCTGCATCACAGAACACAGAAGTGTAAATTAGCCAATGAGATTGCAAGCCAAGCATAGAATAAAATATCCGTGGGCCATCGACGAAGCACTCGATGCTGAGTTTGCTTTGACAGATCCACAGTATAAACCATTCTCAGCAGCAGGAGGTCACTTCTTCAGACCCCACAAGCATTATTCAAATTGCCAAATTAATTCCATATCCTTGCTGAGATGTCACCTCTATACACACTGCTTTTGTGTTCCTAACACAGACTTCTGTTCTAATGAGGACTTCTACTGAGACCTAATAAGAGACTGCTTTCTCTACTCGCTTTGACTTAAACACTCAATTTGAATTTATTTCAGAGCTAAAAGTAAAACTAAACCAACTCCCATCTAAATGTATTCAAGAACAATGTGACACTTTTTATCATTTAATGTTGTGGAACATCCATAAAGCAAATGAATTCCTCTTATCACTTATGTTATAGCAACAAACAGTCATTCCCTCTTTATCCTGATGTTTGATATGAATATAAACTGAAGCTCTTGACCTGCATTTGCATCACTTTATGGTGTGTGCTTATTGTATTGTATTGTAACTCGGAAATATAGCGACAATTAAAAGTTTGTCCAAACAGATCTGTTCAAAAATGGCTACACTTCCTGCAAGAACACAAACCTTTACCAATATGCCTGGTTGGAAATATTCCTTCAGTCCAGAGTGCTTCAGCTAGTTAGTTAGTTAGTTAGCTAGTTAGCAATTAATTGAAAATTAGGAATTGGGAAGCTGCTCTTAAGAGAATTGCACTTCAACTGTAAAAATATATTAAGGTATTGAAGCTTGTGCCAAAACGCCTACTTTTCAGTTCACAGTTAGAAAGATGTCAAGTGGAGTGAAGGATGAATTTGGATTTGAATTTGACCACACACTTTAAATTTGTTCCACTGATTAATGCAGGTGAATATTTCAGCATTAATAATTTGGTGGGTGTTTGTAGTACTCAGGATTTCTGGCTCTCTAATTGAATTATTTATTTGAATTTTATTATTTTAGCCTGGAAAATGAATAAGGAATCACACAGAGTATTTACATTTACATTTTGAGCTTACAGAAATGGTTGCAGCAGGAGAATGTGTGTGTGTGTGTATGTTTTTCTTTTATTATAAGGTATAATAAAAGAAAACCATGCACACACACATTCTCCTGCTAATACAAATAGGCTTGATAATAGCATAACATTAATAAAAAAGAAAATAGAGTTTGATTTTGTGTAGCAGTGTAGATTTAATGGCTCTGTTGTTCCGACAGCAAGTTATTATTTTGAGGTCATTATTTTACTTTTTTGTATAACAGTATAGCACTTTGAAATTGTCATTATGCTTTCCTTACAGCTCAACTTTATTCTGTTTGTGAATATCGTGCGAGTTCTGGCCACCAAGATCCGAGAGACGAACGCCGGCAGATATGACACTCGCAAGCAGTACAGGTAAAAGTTACAGCTTTTTAAAAATTATTAAAATAATAAACAGTAAAGAGTTGATGGATTTTAATGTTAAATATTTTATTTACATATATAGTAACATAACATAACATATAGTTTTTTTCTTTAAAAGTGTGTTAGTAAAGTGTTGGGCCACCATGAGAACAGCTTCAACATGCCTTCGCGTAAATTCTCTGGAACACTAAAGGGATAAACACTGAAAGATTCCCTCAGTTGTTGATTTGATGATGGTGGTGGAGAACGCTGTGTAACACGTCACGCTAAAATCTTTCAGTTGGGTTGATATCTGGACTGTAACATTAAAGGCATTCAGTGAGCCATTGTGCCCTGTGAATGGGGGATAGAAATGGTTCATCACATGATCAGTCAGAAGAACTTTGGGTTGATTTGTAGTGCACCAAAACAATGCCAGCAAAATGAAAAATACTGCAGAACAGAGCCAGAGTTATTTTTCCTCTGAGACGGACTGATATTTTCTTCAGGGGAAACGAAAGGAAGGAACTAAATCTGTTTTGCTCAGCAGTTTAAAGTTGCCAGGCTATTCTTGTTTAAATAATAAGGGTAATAACTCCTGGTGTAAATTAGATCGTACAAAGAATACAAGGCAAGTTGCAAATAGTTACACAACATTTTATGCAACTCTAAATAGATCAAATTTCATGTGTCCTTATTCAATAAATAAAAGAAGACTGGAGTCCAAAAGACCATGTTGAAAATCTGGGGTTTTTTAAAAACTGAATTTAAACACATTTAGAATTTTGAAAATTAAAAAAAAGAAAATCTGGGAAATCATTTCCTAGGTCACTATTTAAATGAAAGCAAATTTGTGGTATTGACTACGAAGACTGCTTTGTACAAAAGATCAGATTTTCTGGGAGTCTTATCCATTTCATTGAAGCGTGTCTTCAGGTGACACGTCGATGGATTTGATCTAACACATCAGGTTTTACACGAAGAGTCTGTGTCAGCTCAAGCACACCCTGTCATCAAAGCAAAAAGGGGACGTACCTAATACTTAGAAATTCTGAAATTCATGTAAATATTTTTAACATTCTACTTTTCACTCAAATTGCTGATGATGATATCATTTGTAATGAAAACCATAGTGTTATATTGCATGGGTTTGTGAAAACAGTTTAATGTTTTTTATAGGTGTAACTTTTTCTGTCATTTAGCACATGCATTTAGGGATAAATTCATTCAAAAACCACGTTAAACTTTTATTTTTAGATATAACATTTAAATTTAACATTTAACATTTAGATTTAACATTTACACTGTTTTTTTGAACAAATCTATCTCTAAATGTATGAAAATTGTGCTAAACGATAGAAAAATGGCACATATAAAAACGTTAAACTGTTTTTACAAACGGCACTCCATAATACTTGAATGCCTAACAGAAGCATTTTCACTAGATCTCCCAGACTTTTGGATCCCACTGTATGACACTTGTAACTGAAAACACAGTGTCTAATTCAAGGTTTTTCTAAAGTGGAATGTTTTGTGACATATTCTATAACATAATAAATATTCTGAAAATCATTCCAATGACTCCCCCGATTCTTCAGCATTGAGCAGGCACATAGATTTTTGCCAGAATCCTCCTGCCTTCTGGTATCACAGAAAGCAGTTTTCGTATAAATCAAATAAATTTGTATTTTATACAAAAAACATTTAATGTGACATTTAACAAAGGTTGATTTGATCATTTTTGAAGTTAAAATTAGAATTATGGTGGGTCCAAGATGATTATCAGGTGCTGTCATTTCTGCTGACAGAATCTTCCTGAGTATATAAAACCGAATCTGTCCCAATGTAGGTTTAAACATGCCACTAATACGTGTAACCGTCAAAGCTTTACCCTATCGGTGTGAGTTCATGGCTGACAGTTTATGACAAAATAATTGGCCATGCTATCTGTTTGGGAGGAACTGCACGTCTCGCTTTCTTCTCAGTGTGACGCTAGCTAATAGCAGCTGCCTGTGAGCTCATTTATATTCAAAACGGGGCAGTTAATATGGTCCTTCATGCACAGTTTATCCTGTCATGTTGTATGAGCTGCTGTTTAAACCTGTGTGGATGTCGGCATTCATGTAGTTCAGAGGAAGCACGTTAACCTTCATCCTTCAGGTAGGCGTTGCACATGTGAACATGATTGTGACCTGGAGGACTAAATTGGGAGTACATTTGGCAAGAATAAAGAAAGAAAGAAATACATGTCTATAAATATTTTTATATTGTCTTACCTGAGTGTAAATCCTTGTTCCTATCTAACAGACTGGGCAGTTTTGAGAAAGTTTTTTTTTTCACATTCCCTACAGTACCACCATTGTGCTTCACAGTACAATGTAGGGATTACACTGACCAGGTTTTCTCCAGATGCAACACTTGGCATTAAAGCCAAAGCTCTTGTTTTCATCAAACTGTAGAGTCTTGTTTCTTGTGACCTGAGAGTCTTTTAGGTCTCTTTTTTTTTGGCCAAATCCATGTGAGCCTTTTACAGAGTGGAGCGGAGGCTGCCATCTGGCCATTCCACCTAAAGACTAGCTTGGTAGAGTGCTGCAGAGATCATTTTCTCATACCTTCACTCAGGACTTTTGGCTTTTTTTTTAACTCCATGGAATATTCCTGCTCTGAAACACAAAGGATCCAAATGATATTTCATATATAAGTCAACCTACAGTGAAAATGAAATTAATCCATTTAGATTGAGGTTCTATATGATTTATATACTTTGTACAATTCTGTCTGCTTTACCAGGAGTTAGCTCAGACTCTTGTACATCAAATATTAAATTCTATCTAGATGGAAATAAATGGCAAATATCAAGGTCACAATCTGTTAGAAGGACTGTGTGTAAGGCGGTAAGGACTCATAACACCAGTAGCCTTATTGAGAATTTATCATGTCTACCATTTTAAATCTTTCATATTCACTATATTTTTTTTTTTGCCACTTTGACTAGGTAAACCTTTTGCAGAAACAGACAAAACAGACTGCAATAAACCCCTTTTTGTCATCATGAAGGCATGATGTATGGATTTATTGGTCTGGACTGCTTGCTGATGGTCTGACAGTGAAACTGATTTTAAACTGTTATGCCATTCAGAGCTACTGTTTCATTTTCCTTGTGCTTTCAGAGGGATGTAAAATCTGGGAGGGTGAGAGACATTGATTCACACAGGCACAGAGTAAACGAGAGAAAAAGATGTGGGAAATGAGAGCGGTTCAGAGGGTTTGGGAAATTCATCGTTGACATACTATAATATAAGCATGTAACAATTCAGCCAAGTCACAGTGTGGTTTGAGTCATGATAGTGACTTTGTGATTCGATTTTTTTCCAAGATATTTTGAAAAATTACATATATAAATAAGTGGTTATTTTTATTATCAAATAATGCAATTTATTTAACTATTCCTATACTCCTTTTGTCAAATAATAAAAAAAATTCTTTGCAAACATTTGTAAATGTTATAGTAAAATATATCCTGTAAAAAGATAGCTCCGATTTTTTGTTGAACCTATTTGTACAGTCAATCGCATAATAGCTCTTTCCCATCTTAGAACTGTTTGTGTGTGTGTGTGTGTGTGTGTTTGTAGCATTCGAGCTGTGTTACTTCCGCCTACGGTGACATCACATCATCAACCTCTTCCGGCTACTCCCGTTAGGGATCGGCACAGCAGATCATCTCTGATCATTTCCTGTTCTCCACATCTTCCTCTGTTACGCCAACTACCTGCATGTCCTCTCTCACCACATTCATAAATCTCCTCTTAGGCCTTCCTCTTTTCCTCTTGTCTTGCAGCTCCATCCCTAGCATTCTTCTCCCAATATATTCAGCATCTCTCCTCTGCACATGTCCAAACCAACGTAACCTCGCCTCTCTGACTTTGTCTCCAAACCGTCCAACCTTTGCTGACCCTCTAATATACTCATTCTTAATCCTGTCCATCCTCGTCACATCTAGTGCAAATCTTAGTATCTTTAACTCTGCTACCTCCAGCTCTGCCTGTCTTTTGGTCAATGCCACCGTCTCCAACCCATATAACATAGCTGGTCTCACTTCCATCTTGTAGACCTTCCCTTTCACTCTAAAGTGGACCTAAATGTTTTTTCTAACCTCCCAATCCCCGCCCATATTTACGAAGCTCCGCCCCCAGAATTACAGCGATCCATCAAGTTGAGTATCTATGAAATAACTGAACAAAACACAAACAAGCCTTCTGGACCTGAATGGGTTTAATCAGCCACGTCATAATCTTGTGCTGAGGCCATAGCTTAAAACATTGTTGGTTGTTTGTTTTTCATATCTTTCAGGTTATTCTTACAAATAAACAAATAAGCATGATAATGATCATTACCTACAGTAATGTATAGTATAGGTGTTTGTCAGTATTCATGGTTAGTTTCTTAATTATCTTAAGAAACTATAGTAAGGTTAGCTTGTGGTTTGGGTTCATCATAGGATGCGAAACGCAACGTTCTGTTTCTTTAAGCTCCACACGTCACTTCCGCCTTGAAAGAAGAGGGCGGTCCGCAAACTTACTTTCGTCTCGGTGAAGCGAGGAAGAGCAAACCAGCCAAAAATACTTTACAAAAGTAGTGCAAAACAGACTGACTGTTGCGTTTCTGCGGATTTTACACGTTTTTTGAGCGTGAGTTGGAGCCGAAATGGCTGGTAAGTTTTGCTGAGTGTGTTCCGTGTATGTGTGTGCGTATGTATGTGTGTGTGTTCAATGAAGTTGTTGTTTTCGTCCACCGGTGGGGGGAAGCCCCCAAACGTCAGGGCTTTCAATACAATTTAAGCCTGCGACCAAAACGGAGGCTGTATTCCAAATGGCTCTGTACTCCCTACCTAGATGCACTATGTCGTAATAGCGTTCTAAACCGTACCTAGTGTACTCTACGTCCAAGTGGGAGTCATTTGGGTTGCGGCCCTGGTGCTGCCATGTCTTGTCGGAAGTACAACTGAAAACTTTGCAACATGAACACAAATAACCCGAATGAAATTGTTTTTCGGGAAAAACAGCTGGATTATTTTTGTACAAATGTATTAATTATCATTAGTAAACATTTGTTATTGGCTATGTTAAGAAATTTATCCAGGACTTTAGGTATCAGTAAAATGGGCGTTATTTAGGTTACATTGTTTTGCCGTTGTGAATAAATCCTAACCTAAATTTGTGTTATTATACAGAAAATAATGTGGTACAAATTGATAGAAACTCGGTTGATAACTACGCTGTATTTCAAGCTTGTGTTTTATTAACTCTTTATATTGTTAGTGATTCAGTTTACAGTCTTCATGTGCGAACGGATATGACGGAGAAGGGCTTCCACTAGAAGGATTGATGTCTACGCTGTAACCCGATCCGCGCATGCGCGGTGCAAATGGGCCAGGGGACACAAAATGGTGATAGTGTGTTGATCGTGGTGGGTTTTTTTGTTGAGCTGGGGAAAAAGTCATGAGTAATTTCAGTTCTAAGAGCACTGAAATGCTTATGATGATGTCCAGTCACGGACCACTAAATGCATCCGACATCGTCCAATCACAGATCAGGAAGTGCCTACAATGTTGTCAAATCACAGAGCACAAAATGCTCTGTTATGTTAGATCATACTGTGCCATCGAGTCACAAAGCACAGAGCACCTATGAAGTAGTCTAATCACAGCGCAATAAATGCTTACCCTGTCGTCCAATCACTGAGCACTTGGCGCCTACGATGTCACCTAACCACAGAGCACTAAACGCCTACGATGTCGTTCAGTCACAGAGCATTGAGTGCCTACGGCATTGTCCAATCTCAGAGCACTTAGCATCTACGATGTCCAATCACCGAGCACTAAACACTTACAACGTTGTCCAATCACAGAGCACCAAGCAGCTACGGAATCATCCAATCACAGAGTGCAGAAAACACTTACGATGTCATTACGTCCAGTCAAGTAAACACCTCAAAATCTAAAGCTTCGCCTCAGTCCATGCCATACTTACATATACGTGAAGCACGGCCGTTTAATGTAGCTTTTTTTTTATATACAGTAGGTGAGATTTTACATTCATGACACTACATCCTGCCTAAACATACACACACACACGGCAAACCATCCTGTGAAGCATACTTTTCAAACTGACAGAATCCCATTCCCGCCTTTCCACATCAATCGGTTCCACCTCTAATCTAACAGTTCGGTGTACCTGATTAGCTGGACTTCATTTCCAGGAACAGGGCTGCTGTAATGATCCCTGCTGTAAGAGGTGATGATGGAGAGAACAAAAGGATCTAAATAATATTTCCACTCCAGTGAACATCATGCCAACAGCAGCGGCCACTCCGGATCTGAAAATCGTGTTTTTTTTTTTTGTTTTATTTTGTTTTTCTTGGCGTGACTCCGGCGG
>JAQMYM010000013.1:53401-67048 GCA_030014255.1 Parauchenoglanis ngamensis
AGAAGCTGTTCCTAAACCTGCTGGTTTTAGTCCGGAGGTTCCTGTAGCGCCTTCTGGAGGGGAGGAGCTGGAAGAGTTTGTTGGTCGGATGAGAGGAGTCCCTAAGAATGCTGCGTGCCCGGTGTAGACATCTCTTCTTGTGGACATTCTCAATGACAGGAAGGTCATAGTGGTCCATGGTCATAGTGATGAAAGAAGAGAACCAGGTGTGTTAGTGACATCACTGGGGTCAAGGGTCAAGTGCAGATGTAGTTGCGACTCAAACAGAAAGAATCAAACTGCTTGATAGTGATACATTGATCATGCTCTCTCTCTCACGCTATTTGTCTCATTCTCTCTCTATGTCTCTTTTTCTGTTTGTTTCACTCTCTGCCTTTCCGTCAGTCGGGTCTGACTCCAATCCATGTGGCAGCATTTATGGGTCACCTGAACATTGTGCTTTTGCTGCTGCAGAATGGAGCATCACCGGACGTCTGCAACGTTGTCAGTTACATCTCATTATTATTATTATTATTATTAGTAGTAGTAGTAGTAGTAGCATATATACCTGCACCACACTACTGCCTCCTCATACTGTCCTGTGTGTGTGTTTTTTTGTGAAGCGGGGAGAGACAGCCCTGCACATGTCAGCGAGAGCGGGGCAGATGGAGGTGGTGCGCTGCCTGCTGAGAAACGGAGCTTGTGTGGATGCAACAGCCAGAGTAACACACTCACGCACACAGACACACTCTCTCTCTCTCTCTCTCTCTCTCTCTCCTTCACACAGACCTGTCTCTCTCTCTTCTTTCTTTCTCTCTCTCTATCCCTCTCATGCTCCCTCCCTGTCTATGTCTCACTCTCTCTGTCTGTCTCTCTGCAGGAGGGTCAGACCCCACTCCACATCTCTGCAAGGTTGGGTCAGTCTGACACGGTGCAGTTGTTATTGCAGCACATGGCCGATCCTGATGCTGCCACCACGAACGGATACACACCTCTGCACATCGCTGCCCGAGAGGGACACGCACACATCATTTCTGTACTGCTAGAGGCAGGAGCCACACACGCACTGACCACCAAGGTACACATACATGGTGTGTTAATCAGTAGTGAATACTGTAGTGTTAGGTGGAGTATATGTGTGCATTAGGTTTTGTGTGAATGTGTGTGTATCAGGTTGTGTGTGTTTAGGTGTGTGCGTAAGATGTTTTGTTTTATGTTGACAGAAAGGGTTTACTCCTCTGCATGTAGCAGCAAAGTATGGAAGCCTGGAGGTGGCCAAACTCCTACTGCAGCGCAGAGCCCTGCCTGATGAAGCTGGAAAGGTACAGACAATGGAGCTAATGATCAGACAGAGATCAAACACATACTGGCGCTAAAGATAACACAGAGAATAGAGCTAAAGATCTGACACAGACTGGAGATAAAGATGAGATGGATCAAACACAGACTGGACATAATGATTAGTTGGATCAGATACAGACTGGAGCTAAAGATCAGACACAGACTAGAGCTAAAGATCAGACAGGCTGAAGCTAAAGATAAGCTGGATCACGCACAGACTGGAGCTATAAATCAGACACAGATTGGAGCTAAATACCAAACATAGACTGGAGCTAAAGATCAGACACTGACTGGAGCTAACGATCAGATACAGACTGGAGCTAACGATCAGACAGACTGGAGCTAAAGATCAGACACATATTGGTGCTCTAGATCAGACACAGACTGGAGCTATAGACCAGACACAGATTGAAGCTAAAGATCAGACACAGGCTAGAGCTAAAGAGCAGAAACAGTCTGGAGCTATAGATCAGAAACAGACTGAAGTTAAATACCACAAACAAACTGGAGATAAAAATCAGACACGGAATGGAGCTAAATTCAATTCAATTAAATTTTATTTGCATAGTGCTTTTAGCAACATTGTCACTGACATATATAAATTCTGAATATAAACTTATGAATCCATAAAATTTATCTATATAGCAAGCCTGTGGTGATGGTGGCAAAGAAAATCTCCCTGGGATGACAAGAGGAAGAAAGCTTGAGAGGAACCAGACTCAAAAAGGAACCCTTCCTCATTTGGGTGACACAGGATAGTGTGATTACAAATAACACACGTCTGTAACTCAGTGGTTAAGACACTGGACTAGTGATTGGAAGGTCGTGAGTTAAAAAACCCAGCATTGCCAAGCTACCTCTGCTGGGCCCTTGAGCAAGAAAATAGCAGATTGTTAAGCATGCTCATTGTCACATAATTCTTAAGGAACAGTGTGTATCATGTGTTGAGAGCAAGTAGGATCTCTGGCAAGGCTAGCTATGACAGCAAAAATAAAGTTGAGAGCTAAAGTTTTTTACACTACTCTGACGTCATGGAGGTGAATACTCTGTCTGTTTCTGTCTGTCTCTCTCTTTATCTTTTTCTTTCTTTTTCTATCACTTTCTCACTTTTTTTTCTCTCTCTCTTGCGCGCTCTCTCTCTCTCTCTCTCTCTATCTCTCTCTCTCTCTCTCTCTCTCTCTCTCAGGATGGTCTCACTCCTCTGCATGTGGCAGTGCACTATGATAACCAGCAAGTTGTGCTTCTGCTGCTGGATAAAGGTGCATCACCTCACAGTGCAGCCAAGGTGATACTCATTATATACTCACTATACAGTTATATGGATATAGAAAGTAATATGGATATGTAGCGAAACTGATATAATATCATCATATTGCCCAGCTTTTCACAGTGCAATATATTATTTAAATTTATTGCAATGTGTAGGATAGCATAGTATAATATAGTAGAGTAGAGTGAGTTAAAGTAGCTTGTGCTATAGTATGGTGTAGTACAGTGTATATATAAAAATATCCTCCTTTCACCTTCCCTACTTAGGGGGTGGTAAGGGTCCTCTACCAGAGGCCTGGGAGTTTGAGGGTTCTGTACAGTATCTTGGCTGTTCCTGAACCTGCACATTTCTGGAAACCTCAGCTGTTGTACCTGGAATCTGTTGGAGCCACTCCAAGTTTGCCCCTAATGCACAGCCATGTCACAGCCCCTAATGCTCCTATTACCACTGGAACTACTTTGGACTTCACATTACACATCTGTTCCAGTTGTTCCTTCAGGCCTTGGTACTTCTTGATCTTCTCATGCTCCTTCTTCCTGATTGTTATTGTCAGCTGGGATTGCCACATCTATCACTACTGCTGTTTTCTTCTCCTTATCAACCACCACTATGTCGGGTTGGTTGGCCAGCAGCTGCTTATCTGTCTGGAAATTGAAGTCTTACAGGATCTTAGCTCTGTTGTTCTGAAACACTTTCGGTGGTGTCTCCCATCAGGACTTTTCCAGCATGCATCTTGCACCCAGCTATTATGTGCTGGACAGTCTCAGGGGCATCTTTGCACAGCCTGCTCCTTGGGTCCTGCCTACTGTAGTATACCCCTGCCTTTACTAATCTGGCGCTTAGGGTCTGTTCTTGTGCAGCCATGATCAGAGCCTCTCTGCTGTCTTTCAGGCCTGCTTTTTCTAGCCACTGGTAGGATTTCCTGATGTCAGCCACTTCCTCTATCTATATTCCATGGATGGGCTTGGTCTTCCATGATGCTTTCTCTTCCTCCTTGCCATCCTCTGTTTTCTGCTGCATGAAACACTCTTTTAATCAGTTCGTCCTGGGGGGCCATCTTCTTGATGTATTCATGGATGTTCCTTGTTTCATTCTCAATAGTGGCTCTGATATTCACTAATCTTCGCCCACCTTCTGTCTGTTGTTTGTAAAGTCTCAGGGAGCTGGACTTTGGATGGAACTCTCCATGCATCTTGAGGAGTTTCCCTCCTGTGGCCAGTTCACTATTCAAGTTGGGTATCTGACGGTTGGTAGGGCGTACATGTTAATTCCTTTCTGACCTTTGCTCATGTACTGACTCATGTGTCTGCCTAGCTACTTTGCTATAATGCCTGAGAGTAGCTTCCATGTTCCCCACGGCACTGGCAGTGGTAATACAGAAGCCCATTTTTGATATGGAAGCATGGAGTTGGCAGGGATTGACCGGGATTTCTGTCTATCTCTCTTTGTAGCACCTGGCCCCAATAGTGTTTTAGTTGCTCATCCTCCCTCTGCTCCCTTCCATAATTCCCCTCATGGGCTACCTGTTGGCTCACACACACAAGAGGGTTAGTGTGGAAGGGGGACTCACCTTCTGCGCTGGCTTTGGCAGTGATGGCTTCTTTCTTAGTGAGGAGGGCAGCAGTTGACACTGCAGTGGACCTTCAGTGGGCTGGTCAGCGTTTCCTCCAGCATGTTGTCTCCTGGTCAGGCTTCTCCTCTCTTAGCGTGTTCTGGAGGCCAGGCCAATCTTTGCCTATGAGGAGAGGGACAGGGAGACTTTCGATTAGACCTGCTGTCACTGGCCACTCACATTGATGGTGCCCCAGGCGGATCTCCACAGCCAGGACCTCCCACACATCCCCATGTACACAGGTGACCCAGAGTTGGCCTTCAGGGTGAGAGGTTGCCAGTAGTGCAGAGGGTCGCAATAGGGTGATAGTGCTGCCTGTAACCAATAAAGCTGAGACAGGTCTTCCTTCCAGCTACAGAAGAGTGGTGGGAGTTCCTAGTGGAGTGCTGCTTGTACTGTACATGCTGCCAACCTTGGCTTCTGGGTCAGAGCTCATTCTGGCTCTGTTGCCATCGAAATGTTGTGAGTGGCTGGTGTACTCTTTGGGACAGCAGGTCTAATGGCAGGGCAATAGGCGGGCCCCAGTGGATGGCTCGGTGGGAAGGACGGATCACCACCCCAGCACGTGGGCGGTTTCTCCCCATCTCCAGTGTTGCAAGGGCCATCTCCAGAGCCTCCATGGGCTCCTGGATTGTGAAGGGAGTGACCATCCCCACGGTGTGCTGTTCTTCCGCAGGTAGGCCCAGCAGGAATTGGTCTACCATTATGTGCTGAGCAACCTCCTCTGCTGACAACTGGTCTGGCTGTACCCATCTACGGGCCGCCCGGAATAGTTCGACTGGGCTCAGGATTCTTGGTTGTGACAGTAAGACCAGCGGTGGAATGCCGTGGCAGCTTTGCTGGTTATTGTTATTTATTTATTTCTACGTTTCTTCTGCATTCATATTCGGCCAATTTTTAATAAGGGTGGAAATAAAAATTATTATGAATACTATACTCACTGAATACAATGCTCACAACACTCACTATACTCACTGTGCTCAAAGTGCTGACTTTGCTCATAATACTCAGTGCACTCACTGTACTTACTATACCTACCATGCCCACAATACCAAAAAGAAAATAAACATGTGAATATCCATTTCTCTTCATATAAACCCTTATTGTAATAAAATCATATTTAAAGTAGAAAGAATTGTATATTTGTTGTGACATTTAATATATAGTTGACTGTATGTGTGGTGTGTGTGTGTGTGATCAGAACGGATACACCCCGCTCCACATTGCGGCAAGGAAGAATGAGCTCCAGGTTGCAAGGGTGCTGTTGCAGAAGGGGGCGGAGCCTGGAGCTGCAACACGACAGTTCATGACCCCACTACACCTCGCTGCACAAGAGGGACACGACGACATGGCCGCCCTGCTACTGGACCATGGGGCTAACATTAATGCTAATGCAAAAGTGAGGCAATCATTACACCTATGAAACACACACACAGACCTGCATAGGAATCAATTTCATGAATTTTTTTCAGTCAGGATTTAGATCTTATCTCAGTACTGAGACAGCTCTGTGTCTTGCTTGTGTTGTTCTTTCTCAGTGCTTTTTTTCTCAGCTTTTTTGTGAGTAGTAGAAGAAGACTGTCAATGATTAAATATAAGCAAATGCACTTGACTTTAGGGAGCTGTTGCCTTAAGCAGCCTTCCATGTTCATCATGAATGCACACTCCCTGGGTTGATATTTTGATACCATAGATCAAAATATTCTTCTAGACAGACTAGTAAATGTTTGAGTTAAAGAAGCATTCCAGCATAAAACAGAAATGTTATATCATTTTTTTGTATATCTAAATGGTATGTAGTATTCTCTTGCATGGTATTGTATCACTTAACATCAGCATGAAATATCCACCACTAACCATTTTGAAATTTGAAATTTTTCATCCACCTACAACATATGGAATCTGGTTCAGGTGTTCTCGGTATTGAAATAGGGAAATTTTGCTACAGACCTGGCTCAGGTCTTATTTGGCTGATTGTTATCTGTTTGTAGATGTAAATTGTGATTTCTCTATGCATACTAAAGATAAGTTTGGTGTTCAACAAAGTCCTGTTTTAGGCCCATTGCCATTTCTTTATATATGCTACCTCTGGATACAAATATTAATAAACATGGCATTAGCTTCCACTGTTGACTGAACAGTGCTGAAGGCACACAGTTGTATGCTTCAACAAAGCCAGATGAGACATACCAGCTTAATAAAATTGAGGAATGTGTAAAGGACATTATACACTGGATGTTGAGTAACCTCCTCAAGTTCTTCTGACAACACAGACATATTTCTGGCATATTTTAGAGGTGTAATTATTATCTGTCTGTCTGTCTGTCTCTTTCAGAATGGTCTCACTCCACTACATCTTGCTGCTCAGGAGGACAGAGTGAATGTGGCTGAAATTCTTGTTAAACACAGTGCAAACTTAGATCACCAAACAAAAGTGAGAACACACACACTCGAAAATGTAAGTTTTATGGCTGTTAACATGTATGTGTGTAATGTACTTAATATTGTAACCCCTGTCCTCCAAAGCTGGGTTACACCCCTCTTATCGTTGCCTGTCACTATGGAAACGTGAAGATGGTGAACTTCCTTTTGCAGCATGGGGCAAATGTAAACACCAAAACTAAAGTAAGAACTTTTCTGTTTATATGTAACTCTTGTTCATATTCACTCCCTGGATACTCTCATTTCCTCTTTATGCGTATACATTCTGTTTACATTCCCGTTCTGCTTGCACTTTCTTAAGTCAAGGAAATAAGGCTGGAGTGTGCGTATGTGTGTTCTTTCTGCAGAATGGGTATACACCACTTCACCAAGCAGCTCAACAGGGAAACACACACATCATCAATGTTCTGCTTCATCATGGTGCGAAGCCCAACGCTGTTACCATGGTGAGACACACACACAAACACAAGGATACTGACATATACAGTACTGAACATAAACAAACACACAAACACTCACTCTGACCAATCTTTCTGTATGTATGTGTGTGTGTGTGTGTGTGTGTGTGTGTGTTTCAGAACGGAAACACAGCTCTCTCCATCGCTAAGCGTCTAGGCTACATCTCTGTGGTGGACACACTGAAGGTCGTCACTGAGGAAGTCATCACCGTGACGACTGTGAGTAACACACCTAACACACACACGCGTCACAAACGCCTAAGAAAAAACAACATTCTTCTTCAGTTTTCCCTCTGCTCCACCTTCTCCTCAACACTGCTATGTGTAAATGTGTGTGTCATTGTGTTTAATCACAACACAAACTTACAGGTTCAGGTTCAGGTTCAGATAAGGGTACAAGTTGAATTACAGGTTCAGTTTACTGAACTTTTTCAGTTACTTTTAAGTAAGTTACTTTTCCACAAATTACTTTTAGGAATAGTGTTTTGTCATTTTTAGAATTTCAGTTGATTTTGATATCTTCCCCAATTATTTGCCTTTCCATAAATGTGTTTTATAGGAGTTAATTGGTGACATAAAGATAATAAAAGGGGATTGACAATTTGGAAAATAAGAGTTGAGTCTCGTAAAAGTGCATTTGCACTTCCCAACACACACCTGAAACTATAGACAGTTCTGTAGCAAAGCTATGTCCTGTTCTAAAAGCAAAGGAGGAGGTTTTTGTGTCTACATTAACAACATGTAGTGTAAAGCTACGAACATTGTAGAAAAGACTGCTCCCTTGACCTTGAGTTTTTAATGCTAAAATGCAGACCGTACTTCTTCCAGTTCACAACAGTACTGCTCACAGCAATATATGTACCCCCGCAATCTAGTGCTGAGATAACACTAAACAAGCTACATAATGTCATTAACAACCAGCTGATGCCAGTGTTATTACTTTGGCAGGGGACTGCAATCATGTCATTAATTAAATTAATTAAATCAATTAAATCAGTCATGCATAAATTTGAAATGAGAACGTAACTCTCTGAACCAAGTCTACACAAACATCCCAGGGGCATTTAAAGCCACACCATCTGCACACTTGGGACTGCAGGATAAGGCCAACAGTCAAAACTGTACAGGTGTGGACTCAGAAAGCAACCTCAATGCTACAACACTGACTTGATAGCTTTGAGCATCAGTTTGCACAGAGAGCAAATCTGGGGGAATATGCCTCATCAGTCCTGGGATACATAAACATCTGCACTGGAAATGTTCTCACAGATAAGTCAATAAAACAACCAGCTAGCATCCAACTAGCTAGCCCAACGTGCTGTAAATCTTCCACCATCATCTCAATGCCCAAAGAGTCAGTAATGAAGCGCCTCAATGACTATTGCTCTGTTATTTCCTAGTCATGATAGTCTCAAACACCAGATCCATCTTCCCTCTATGTCCAGATGAACAACATTTTGCCTGTTGGGCCAAACGATGAAGTAAGATTGCAAACATTTACATTTATGTCATCTGGCAGACACCCTTATCCAGAGCGACTTACATACATCTTATTTATTTATTTTTTTATACAAATGAGCAGTGAAGGTTAAGGGCCTTGCTCAAGGGCCCAGCAGTGGCAGCTTGGCGGTGCTGGGATTTGAACTCACGACCTTCCGATCACTATTCCAATGTCTTAACCACTGAGCTACCACAAACCATACCTCCTCCTAAAGACAGGAGCACTGTGGGGTCGTTGAGCCCAATGCTATTCACCTTTTTCATTCAGGACTGCACTCCTATCCACCCCTTCAACACCACAATTAAATTTGCTGATGACACCTCTATAGTTGGACTGTTTTCCAACAGTGTTGAGACAAACTACAAGAATGAGGTGGTAAACACCTGATCCTTAACACCACCAAGACAAAGGAGACCATTGTAGACTTCAGAAGGACAAAGAAGACAGACCAGCTTCCCCTCCACATATTTAGAGAAGCAGTGAAATGTCAAGAAGTGAATGTCAAATTCTTTGGAGTCTACATAAAAGAAAAGATCCCCTAATACTTCATACCTGGTGAAAAAGGCCCAACATAGAGTGTACTTCCTCAGGTATCTCAAAAATGCACAACTCTCCCAACAACTCCCAGTGGACTTTTACTGCAGCACCATGAAGAGTATCCTCAACCATGACTACACACTGCAGGCTACCTGATTGCTGAAGTTGGTCATGGGCAGAAGGACACTGAGCTGCTGGAGAGGTGGCCCACTGTAGTCACAGTGCAGGTCGAGGCTCTTCTGGTCCATGTGCTGCCCTGTGTCAGCCTGTCTGGGCTGCCGGGTGCAGTGGGGCGAGCTCATCTGCAGTTGCCATGTCCACATCAGCGCCTGCCTACTTTGCCCGGCAGCTGGGGGAAGGTGGCCATGCCAGGCTGCCGGAACCAACTTTGGCCGTGTCACCTAGCCGTGCAGAGTGGACAAATGGACATCATTCTTCTTCTACTGAGCCATGGAAACTTAGAAGTTGATGTTTATTATGTGATTCTGATCATTAAATCTGAATTTGAACATTTGAGCATTAAAACATTTGAGGGGATCTACAGGAAAGTATTAATCCTTGAATTTACCAAGCCAAAAGGACAACAACTCAATGCAGGACTCAGCAGACATATTGATGGCCTCTGAACTCACTCTAAAGGAACTAGTGCAGAGACCTGATGGATTTCATCGTTCATCTAACTAAGATATAGGAGAGAAATGAAAAGGGGTGAAAAATCTGAGGAATTATGGATGGTTGCATCTCTACAGGTGTAGGTTCAGGTATAGGTTCATATACCTGATTGAGCAGAGGGTATTCCTCCATTGCTGAGTCTTTAATCTACCAGTTGATGTATTCAGTTTGTTTGTGTGAATCATGTAGTGCTTCAGAGGGTGTGTGTGATTAGCACAGGTGTGCTACCCTATATTCACACTAACATGCCACAATTGTTTGTATTTGTTGTTCGCCATGTCATATCTAATTTGCATAAAGTTAAGAAAATCTTAACATGCATGTCACTTGTCTTACAACACTTAATCATGTTAATGGTGTTAGTGACGGTGGTGGTGTTAACTCTGTCCTGCAGACTGTGACAGAGAAGCACAAACTGAATGTTCCTGAGACAATGACAGAAGTTCTGGATGTTTCTGATGAGGAAGGTGAGTATGCAGATCACCACAGTTTCCAGTAGTGCACATCTCAGAACTACATCATGAGTTATGGTGTTGGGCTCCCTGGGTTCTGTAGGTAACATTTAGACTCTGCAGTAGCACCACTCTGTGTCACATTTTACTTTATAAAGCTATTATCAAACTATTTATTTATGGTCAGTGTAACTCTATCTTTGTTTATTGGTGTGGAGCACATGCTAGCTCATTGTTCAGTGTAATACTATTGTGTCTTCTTAATAGCATTCTAACACATGTTAGCTCTTAGTGAAACACTATTTATTAGCAAGCATACGTTAACTGGTGTGTCAGAATATGCTGATTGAGGTGTGTACAGGTGAGGACACAATGACAGGAGACGGAGGTGAGTATTTGAGGGCAGAGGATCTAAGAGAGTTGGGAGATGACTCTCTATCCGGACAATACCTGGATGGCATGAGCTACCTCAGCCACAACCTGGACAGGTATACAAACACACACACACACGCACACACACACACACACACACACACACACACACACACACACACACACACACACACATACTCAGAGACATTCCCTCTCAGGCCTCCTCTCCTTTCCAAATGCAGATATATGTCTGTGTATATTATATGGTATATGACTTAACATTCTTATATATAGAGACATACCCATAGTTATATATTTCCATATACGGACTCAGAGACCCACCCCCTGTACTTTTTATGTTTTGCTGTTATTAAGGGTTCATTACACTCCACCTCATTTGGGCTATCAGAGAGATGGAATTCTCATTGAGGACATGATCAACAGTCACCAGGTACACACACACACGCATACAAATGAAAACACACACATATGCAAACAGAAATGTACACACACAGACACGTAAAGAAAACATACACCAAAACAGGTTGTTCAAGGTAACTGACCTTTGTGTGTGTGTGTGTTTGTATGTGTCAGGTATCAAGTCTGTCCAGAGTGAATGATAAGGACTCGTATCGGCTGAGCTGGGGAGCTGAACACCTAGACAATGTAGTACTGACTAACACACTGCTGCAGTCAGGGTGAGCACAAACACACATACACACACACACACACACACACACACACACAATAATGACATAGTGTTGATGTCCTGCTGTCCTGCTTCACTCTTTTCACCAATCAGCTTCCTGGTCAGTTTCATGGTAGATGCAAGGGGTGGGGCCATGCGTGGTTGCCGTCACAATGGCCTACGCATCATAGTCCCACCCAGGAAATGTTCGGCTCCAACACGTGTGACCTGCAGACTGGTGAAGAGACACCGTGTAGCCACAATGCCCCTGGTGGAGGGAGACGGAATTACAGGACGTATCATAGAGCTCGGACCTACAGGATCACCTTTTCTCGGGTGAGAGAGAGAAAGACAGACAGAGAGAGAGGCAGACAGAGTGAAAGGGAGACACAGACCAACATAGAGAAATAGATAATTCCTGTCTAACTTTTAGTGTTTCTTCAGTGTTTAATCCCACCTGGATTCTGAATTCTTTATCAGAAGAGCTGCTGCTGTAATCATAAAAACTTTCCTGTGCTTATCACAGGATACTCTCTTAATCGGCTCTTACTGAACATACTTTAAACATACCCAGTACTGTATATGTCTCACATGCTCTCCTCTGCTTTAACAGGAAGTTACACTTGCCTACAGCTCCGCCCCCTCTTAATGAAGGAGAAAGTTTGGTGAGCAGAATCCTGCAGCTTGGCCCACCAGGAACCAAATTCCTTGGGTAGGACATGCGACATGCTAATGCTAACCAGCTCCATGTGATTTTCATTTATGAATACAAATTACTTTCTTTGTCTCTACAAAATTGTGCATGTGTGTATATGTATATAGACCGGTGATCGTGGAGATCCCTCACTTTGCAGCTCTGCGTGGTTCTGAGCGAGAACTCGTGATTCTGCGCAGTGAGACAGGAGAGAGCTGGAGAGAACACCACTGTGAGCACACTGAGGAAGAACTCAACCAGATTCTTAATGGCATGGATGAGGGTCAGTTCCTACTTCGTACACCCTGACCCCACCACCTAGGCCCTATTTACTACACCCTACTCCCTACACGCTACACTCTGTACACTACACCCTTTCACTATACTATACTCTTCACCCTACTCCCTATACTCCATTCCCCACACACTACACCCTGCAACTTACAACTTGCACCTTATTTCCTAAACCCTGCACCTACAACCTACATCAGAGAGTAAGTAGGAACTTCAGCAAGGCTAGCTATGACAGCATAACTAAAACATAACTAAAAGGGAGAGCCAAAAGGTAACACAGACATGAGGGTGTCCTGGAACATAAAACGGCCAGCCACCTCACTGTCAACAAACCTGAGAGAATGCGTGAGAGTGGGAGGGCGACAGCATCCAAACATCCCAGTTTACCAAAACACTCTGTTATCTGAGGAAAGCTATTAGCAAAATGCTTGACTAAACAAATAGCCTAGACATAAAAATTGAGACTGTCTGAGCTTTACTGAAATATATAGCTGTGTGCCATCAGCATAACAGTGGAAGTCAATATTTCGAGATGTATAGTGAAAAAAGCATATAGAGAAAAGGGCATATAACAGAGCCTTGTGGAACACCAGACTTTACATTAAGCATAGAGAAGTTACTATTAACATCTACAAACTGATCACGATCAGTCACATAAGACCTGAGCCTGGAAAAAGCCATCCCTTAACTCCAACAACATTTTCTAGTCTATCTAGAATAACATTATGATCTATAGTATCAAAAGCTGCACTGATTGAGCAATGTAAGCATGAAGCCCCAACCTTAATCAGAGGCCAATATTTGTTTAATCAGTGGTTTGATAACTGCTAATCCCTTAATGCTCACTAATAATCTAACCTTTAATAATGCTAAAGACTAAAACTTAGTCTGAACCTGGATTTAGGGGCTCAACCAGATGCACAGCACCATTAGTGAGGATGATACCCAAAAACTCTTACTTCTATTACAACTCTATATGAACTAAATGGAAGAGTGTACTAGCTGCTCTCAGATGCTGTATTAATTGTTCTGGTTCAGAATTGGACTCACCTGAGGAGCTGCAGAAGAAGCGCATCTGCCGCATCATCACTCGTGATTTCCCTCAGTTCTTTGCTGTGGTGTCTCGGATACGGCAGGACAGTCATCTGATTGGTCCAGAGGGGGGAGTTCTCAGCAGCTCATTGGTTCCTCAGGTGCAGGCAGTGTTTCCTGAAGGAGCTCTGACCAAGAGGATCCGTGTCGGACTTCAGGTTGCACACACACACACACACACACACACACACACACACACACACACACACACACACACACACAAACAAAAAGATAAGTTTTGAC
>JAQMYM010000013.1:67148-96341 GCA_030014255.1 Parauchenoglanis ngamensis
AAATATAGTTTTGGTTTTACTGCATCACGTAGGAACTCTGAGAAATAGACATTTATATGTTTACTGACAATAACGTAATTAGTCATGTTTATGTTTCGCATAAGCTATTAAATTCAGCAGAATTAAAAGTGTTTTGCTCCTAATTTTCTTTTGTATTCAATGTCTGGTGCATCACACTGCAGTGTCCAACAGTAATCAGCGAGCATTGACGGATTCCAGTTGCCCTAGTATCATTTCTCCCTCAAAGCAATGTCCTGGTGAAACCTTTCACTGTATTCGTCACTGTCAGCTCCGAGATTTGCATGGTGCTCCATCATGCTGGAAAAGGCAATGTTCATCACCAAACTGTTCTTGGATAGTTGGGAGAAGTTGCTCTTGGCAGAGGTTTTGGTACCATTCTTTATTCATAGCTGTGATCTTAATCAAAATTGTGAGTGAGCCCAATCCCTTCGCTGAGAAGCAACCCCACACAAGAATGGTCTCAGGATGCTTTACTGTTGGCATGACACAGGACTGATGGTAGTGCTCACCTTTTCTTCTCTGAACAATCTTTTTCCAGATGCCCCAAACAACTGCCCATGATCCCACAGCTGAATCAACTTTAGGAGATGGTCCTGTCACTTGCTGGACTTTCTTGGGCACCCTGAAACCTTCTTCACTACAATTGAACTTCTCTCCTTGAAGTTCTTCAATAAACAGTTGATTTAGGTGCAATCTTACTAGCAGCAATATCCTTGCCTCTGAAGGAGCACATGAAGCCCTTTTTGAGCAAAGCAATGATGACTGCATGTGTTTCCTTGTAGGTAACCATGGTTAACAGAGGAAGAACAATGATTTAAAGCACCACCTCAATTTAAAGCATCCAGTCTGCTATATCAGCATGACACAGTAATCTCCAGCCTTGTCCTCATCAACACGCTCACCTGTGTTAATAAGCGAATCACTGTAATGATGTCAGCAAGTCCTATTGTGGCAGGGCTGAAATGCAGAGGAAATGGGTTTTTTAGGATTAAGTTCATTTTCATGGTAAACAGCGACTCTGAAATTAATTGCAATTCATGTAATCACTCTTCATAATATTGTGGAGTCTATGCAAATTGCCATCATAAAAATGGAAGCAGCAGACTTTGTCAAAATTAATACTTGTGTCATTCTCAAAACTTTCACCACAGCTGTAAATGATTTTGTCATAACCAGGGACAGACGGTAGGTGTGGTTCAGTTGTTTTAATAAAAACACTCAGGTAGTGGTACAGAATCAGGCAAAATCACAGTCCAAAAACAGGCAGATTTCAACCAATGTGCAAACAGATCAGAGTAGGCAGAGTAGAAATAGAAAAACCAGAAAACCAGAAACAATGTTAATATAACAGAAAGAATACATGGGTAAACAAAGCCTTGGCACACAAAGAGCTAATCTACTGCTTAACAAATTTCAAGTGAGAATGAGGGAGTATATATACAGAGTCAATGAAGGTGAAACCAATTAGAAGTCTGGAGATCAATCTACTTCCCCTGCTTGGCCGTCCTCACCCATGCCTTGCTGCCATAACGCTGCCACTGCTCCCACCCCGCCATGTCAGAATACTGGAGCATGGCTCTTCACCCCATTGGGACTACTACAACCACCAACCCACCTCACCTTGTGGACATATCTGTTTGGGATTTATTTCTTTTTTTCTTAGTTTTTGGCTTTGTTATTTGGGACTTGGACACTAAAAAAAAACTCACGAGCATGGTTGTCACTGAAATCCCTGTTTCCAGTTTTGTTTGTGTGTGTCATGCTCACTACTGTGCTGACAATGGTGGAGAATGTGGGCAGCTGATGACACCAACCCTATGGAGCTTAACTTTGATTCCATCTCCTAGAGATGAGCTTGGACCAGGGTCGGGTGAACCAGGAGCTTGTACAGGGGATGTGGGCAATGGCTCAGGAGACTGCCACACTTCAGGGACTGCCTGTCTGACTGCCATGTCCCTTACCAATCCCAGATGCCCTGCATCATTTAACTAATATGACAGCTGACAATGATGTAGAGGTTTACTTGGGGACATTTGAAAAGACAGCACATTGGGAGGATGGCCCTGCAGTGAATGCCTGCAGATCCTCATGCCACTCCTCACCGGGAAGGCACAGCACATCTACCATATTCTCTCTCCTGAGGAGGTTGCAGATTACATCATAAAAGCAGGAAATTCTGGTGCTTTGTTGCCTCTCAACCAGCTGTGCAGCTGCGAATTTTCACCACAGGGCATACCGGCAAGATCGAGAGTCCCATGTTCAGGTTGACATTCTGCTCTGCACATTGTGCCATTGACTACAGCCGGAGCAGCTTACCTCCGAGGAAGTCATCCAGAGAATGATGATCGACCGGTTCGTGTGGGGTCTATCAGCAGAGGAGCAGTAAGCTGTAGGGATGGTCACCCCCACCTCCATCCCCAACCCCTGGGACTCCAACTGCCACCCTGCAGCTGAAGGGAAAGCCTATGAAGGCACTCTTGGGCACCGGCAGCTCAATCACCCTAGTGCGGCCTTCAGCTTTGCCCGCAACCTCCCACCCACCTGAAACACCAAGGTGAGTGGCCAGTGATGGTGTGTCTAATATGAAATCCGTGCCTCACCTCATAGGTCGTGACTGGCCGAGGTTACATGACGCCATATGAGACAAGAGGCTGAAATGAGATTCCAGCTGGCGGAGAAGAAGACAGCCCCCCTCAGAGATGGTCACAGAGGTGCAGTGGTTTTGCCAGAAATGGCCACAATGTAAGAAGACCTCCCCTTATAAGCCTGCACCCATGCCGCTAATTCCCCTCCCCATTCTTGGAATTCCTTTCGAGCAGGTGTGCATGGATCTGGTGGGGCTGCTGCCGAACTCTGACCTTGGCCATGAGTACATGCCGGTGATTCTGGTCTATGCCATGCAATACCTGGAGGCCATCCCACTACACAAGGCTAGGTTCCAGAATATTGTCCGAGAGCTCGACCTGCTGTTCAGTCGCATCAGGATTCCAAAACACATCCTTACAGACCAAGCAATGCAGTTCATCTCCCGGCTAATGAAAGACCTCTACTGGCTGCTTCAGGTTAACCACCTCCACAATGTGTACCATCGCCAGACCGACAGCTTGGTTGAGCACATTAATCAGACCCTGAAGTGCATGTGCCGCCAAGCCGTCGATGAGTAGGGGTGGAACTGGGATTTACTCCTCCCATACATGCTCTTTCCTGTCCGCTTAACACCACTGGCCTTCACAGGGTTAACCTGTTCGACCTCCTGTTCAGCGTGACTTAGAGGGTTGCTAGATGTAGTGAGCGAGGCATGGGAGTCTCAACCAATGCTGCTGCCACTGGAACATGTCCAAGAGATGCAAGACCGTATTACGTGGGTGGGCCTCATTGTGAAAGAACATATGGCGGTCTCACAGTGCAAGCAGCAATGAGTGTACAACCAGTGAGCCCTCCCACGAGAATTCCAACCCAGTAACAGAGTGCTGCTACTTGTGCCTCCTGCAAATTCCTCACTTGCTGGCAGGGCCCCTACACCATCGTGGAGAGAGTGGGCCCAGTGAATTACCACCTCCCCAGGTAAGTGAGATGAAAGGCAGACATACCACATTAATTTGCTTAAGTGATGGTCAGAGCCAGCCCCTGCACTCCTTGCTGGTGTGTCTTGTGTTTCAGGTGCTGTGGAGATGATCAAGAAGGGTCCTGACCTCACAGGGAGTCAGCAACAAGCTGGAGTCACAATTTCAGGATCTGTATTCTAAGGAGCCCGGGCAGACCAACGTAGTGCATCACCACATCAAATCCCCATTCAGCATAATTGTCAGGCAGCGGCCCTACCATGTGCCGGAAGCCCAACATCACGATATTGAAGCTGAGGTAGCACAAATGCTGCAGGATGGGATCATCAAGGAATCAATCATAGCGGTACCCAAGCCTGACGGCATTGGGCCTGTGCAACATCTTCCGTAAGCTCAACGAGGTCTCAGAATTCAACTGCTATCCAATGCCATGTGTGGATGATCTCGTCAAAAGACTGGGGAGAGCCCGCTTCATCTCGACATTAGATCTCAGAAAGGGGTACTGGCAGGTCAGCCACGTCAAGGGCAAAGATGACATTCAGCATGACCTCCGGGAACTGGCAGTACTGAGTTCTCCCCTTTGACCTACAAAGAGCTCCGGTGAACTTCCAACACTTCATGCTATGGCCCCACTGGAGCTAAGCGGTAGCCTACTTAAACATCATTGTGATTCACTCGTCCACCAGGGAAGATTACATTTATCACTTAAGCAGAGTCCTCAAAGAGCTACTGTGGGCTGGGCTCATGGCAAAGCCCTGGAAGTGTCATCTGGGGCTGAACGAAGCACAGGACCTGGGGTACAGCATTGGTCAGGGCCTGTTAAAGCCACAGGAGAAGAAAGCAGAGGGGGTCAAGCAGACAGTGTCCCAGACCCCTGACAAAAAAACAGGTATGTGTCTTTCTGGAGTTGGTGGAATACTATCGCAGGTTTGTGCATAATTTCACCTCGATAACAAACCGATGCCACCATTGAAAGAGACGCCTTCGCCATCAAGTGGGCTGTGGAGGAGATGCAGTTTTATCCAGGTCATCAGATAAAATCTTGGGGAAATCCCCGACTGATGAGAGGAAGGGTGGGGCCGAGAAGCAGTTGCCTAATCCGGCATGGCTGGAGCTGAATAAACATCGACTCCCCAGCTGATATTGGCAAGGAATAAAAGCGTGACACGAGGATATATGGTGAGTAAGGACAGAGTGAGTGCTTCTCTGAGGGTAGTATCTGTGTGTCCGTGTTTCGCTCTGCTTTCGCTCCCCCACTTCACCGTCCTCACCCGTGCCTCACCGCCATGGACTGGAGTGGGACAGTGAGCTCAGAGATTTCCCCCATCAATGTCACTAAGCTTGTGAGAACAATCTCATACATGCAGTTGCCTGGCAGAGTCATAGATAATGTTTCTTTAAACTCTAGAGACCACTGGTTTGCAGGTGCCTACAGTTTATTTTCCATTGAAGTCTAACTGAAGTCTTTTGAAACCAGGAAGGATTTCTGCCTATTCAGGCTGATAGAATGAGCAGTGATCAACTACAATTACTTTCGTGTTTAATTAGATAGCCAGTCAGGCTTCTCACTTTAGCTGTGGTATTTCCTAATGCTGGCTCTTCTGCTTCTGTCCTGCAAGACCATTCAGATTAAGGTAGATTTTTAAAGCAAGTGTTCACCAATGAAGTAACATTTGGTATGACATGTGTATTGGTTGACTGTGTGTACATCTGTGAGGGGCAATTCAAAATTCAAACTATATGTCGATCAAAATTCACAGCTGACCTTGTCCTGTAATCCAGTCCTGTAATCAATGATTACAATATAATCTCTGAAAGTTTTAAAAAAAAATTTAGAATTAAATTTTTTTTTAATTTTACTGACTGTGGTAATCCAACATATGCTACATATGCAATTGACAGAAATCAGTTAGAAAATGCTGAAAGACTTAACAATTATGTAACATACAGTAATCTACTGGAGTTGGTCTGAACAGTCATTTTTTGCAATTAAAGTATTATTATCATTATTTATATTTCATTATTTAATATGTACATCATTATTTATTCAGGGAAGACACTGGCACTGTGGGCAGCATTGATGCCTCACAGTATCAGAGTTCTCAGTTCAATCCTGAGTTTGGATTACAACAAGTGTGGAGTTTCACATGCTGTCCCCATGTCTGTGTGGGTTTCCTCTGGGTTCTGTGGTTTCATTCCTAGAAATTGGTTTCTGTGCAATTCATGTTAGATTATAAAATGAATAATCAGAAATTAATAATAATAATAATAATAATAATAATAATAATAATGGTAATAATAATAATAATTTAAAAAGATATCTGGTTACTTTTAGAATTTTTTCAGATGAACACAAGATTCCTCAATTTTCACTGCACTTGAGGCACACATCATACACCCAATTACCCAAATTACCACAATAGAAAAATATTTGTGTAATGCTAAGTGTGGTTGTCTCCAGACTGTTTGTCAAGCTGTTTTTTCAGTTTTTCTAAGAAGTTAGGCAGACAAATGCTGAAAGGTTTTTACCAATTAAGCAACATGCTATATATTGCAGTTGCTTTGATTTTTATTATAAAATTTTTATTATTGCAATTTATATATAATTATTTATTATCCATGTCATTATTTATTCAGGGGAGGCACTGTGGCACTACAGGTAGCACTGTTGCCTCAAAGCATTGTAGTTTCCAGTTTGATCCTGAGATTGGATTACTACATGTGTGGAGTATCACATATCATCTCCATGTTGGTGTGGGTTTTCTCTGGTGTCTTTCCACCTCCCATAATCATGAAGGTAGATGGACTGGCATCCCTAAACTATCTATATTCCTAAACTAGGCTCCACATTCACTGTGACCCTGAGCAGGATAAAGTGGTTACTGAAGATGAATCAATTATTGATTCTACTAAACTACACTCATTAGTTCAGTCATTTTTACATGATAATTTTTGTTTCCATGTTGTCAATCACTTAACTCATATAAAATAAAAAAGATATAGAGGAACCAGATGCATTGTAGTGCAGTATAAAGAAAGCTATGGAATTTCCAGACAATAAATTGTATTGAATTTACAGACATGGAATTATGGTAGTACAGATAATGGCACTGATCAGCCACAGCAGGTCACATCATCATAGCACACCTCATGTCACATTACCACAAATCCATGTTCATGCTTATAGACTTGTTTTGGTTATTTGTTTGAGTTTCACTTGTTAATGTAATAAAAAGCCTGCTCACAAGCTTCACACAAGCTGCTTGGCTTGGGGTTGCATTTGCTACAGAAAAGCCGTACAGAGCCAGGTCCTGTGATGACATATGGCAGCGCGGCAGTAGTAGTCTGTTGTCTACTGTTGCACACGTGCACCTTTTGTACTTTTGTGTTGTCTTGTATGTAGCACCTTGGTCCTGGAGAAACGCTGTCCCGTTTCACTGTACACTGTACTACATGTATATGGTTGAAATGACAATAAATCCACTTGAACTTGAACTTATGATGTCTGCACTGTCTGCAATGTTTGCACACTTGCACTTTGTCGTCTTTACTATGTTTGCACATTTGCACAGATGCACTTTGCTGTTTTATGTTGTCTTCTGTTGCACACATGCACTTTTTGTACTTCTGTACTGTCTTATATGTAGCACCTTGGTCCTGGAGGAATGTTGTCTCATTTCAGTATGTACTGTATCACATGTATATGGTTGAAATGACAATAACAGCCACTTGACTTGAGTGGACTCTATAACTGATGGGAACTGGTGCAGGCTCTGAGACTCGAACTGGCTCGGTGAATGGACCTGACTTAGAGACTTTGGAGGCAAAAGTTAGAACAGGCAATGAAATGGTCTGGCTCATTGACTGGAATGGCCTCTGTGGCAAGAATGGTCTTTGAAGCTGTGGCGACAGGAGCAGGCTCTGTGTCTTGCACCAGAACTGAAGTGTGCCCTGTGACTAGAAAATGCTGTGTGACTGGAACATGCTCTGTTTCTTGAACCAGAACTGGAACGAGCCATGTGATTGGAACAGGTTGTGCGACTGGAGCATACTCTGTGTCTTGAACTAGAAGTGGAAGAGGTTCCATGTCTTGAACAGGAACTGGAGTGGGCTCCATGACAGGAACTAGAATATGCTTTGTGGCCTGAACTGGAAAATGTTCTGTGACTGAAATAGGTTCTTTGACTGTGAAGCCTGGAGATGAAACTGGCTCTGAGACTCAAATGGCCACTGTGATTGTGACGTGGACCGGTTGTATAACTGTGGCCAGATTAGGCTCCATTCCTGGAACCAACCTTTTGCCTGGAATGTCCTCTGGGGCTGGAGCTAGCTCAGAGAATGTGGAGGCTGGAGCTGTAACAGGATGACACTGAAACATGCTGTGAAACTGAAAATGACTCTGTAGCTTGAACTGGATCTGTCTCTGTGGCTCAAACAGGAACGGGCTCTGTGGCTCGAACAGGAACAGGCTCTGTGGCTCAAACAGGAACGGGCTCTGTGGCTCAAACAGGAATGGGCTCTGTGGCTTGAACAGGAACAGGCTCTGTGGCTCAAACAGGAACGGGCTCTGTGACTCGAACAGTTCTTGTGATTTGGCCTGGAGTGGGCTCTGGCTCTGCAACTGTGGCTGGAGTGGGCTCTGGCTCTGCAACTGTGGCAGGAGTGGGCTCACACTTGGTTCCATAAAAACCATGAACTTGGACTCAGGCATGGACTTGGACCTGGACTTGGGCCTGGTCTCAGGTGTAGGCATGGACCTGGACTCTGGCATGGACTTGCACTTGGACTCTGGTGTGGACTTGGACTCTGGCATGGACAACTCCCACTGGAGGGGGCTCTGGAGCAGTTTCCTTCTTCTCGGCCACTGGAGAGGGCTCTTGAGCAGGTGCTCCACTTTCAGCCATCAAGGAGAGCTTTGGAGTGCAGGCTGCCTTCTCAGCCTGCCATGAACACTCTTGGGTGCAGGCTGCCTTCTCGGCCTGCTGAGGAAGCTCTGTAGCACAGACTACCTTCTCAGCCTGCCGAGGGAACTCTGGGATGCAGGCTGCCTTCTCAGCCTGCCGAGGAACTTCTGGAGTGCGGGCAGCCTTCTTCTCACCTGAGTGTTTCCCTTAAGTCCACAGGATTCTGTAGGCATGGGTGCTCCATAGTGAAGTTATCAGCGAACAGGAGTGCAGGTCCGGTGAGCCAACATATCCTGCCCTTCATCCAGATGAGGTCTGAAGGCCTAGGCTCCACAAGGCTTTCATGAAACAGACGACAGTGGAGCAAAAACACGCATGGATGTTCCTTTACCCCATCTTATAGTTCAGGCTGCTTGATTTTCTACTGCTGTAGGAACAGCGTGGGCATGGTGGTCATAAACCCATCCTGAATCCACAGAGATCCTGCTGCATCCCGGTTTCAGCGAAGCATTCTGTCAGGATTGTAGGGTGTGGCTGGACACACGTGCAGGTAGGAAATGGCAGTAAAAGCAGAATGTGTTTAACACACCAAGGCAGAAGTACATAAACAGCAGGCAAACTCAGAGTCAATAAACAGAAACAAGGTCAAGTGGTTAGCAAATAGAACTACATAGGGCAGGCAAAAAGATAAGATCCAAACAGAAAAACCTGAGTCAAAAACCAGAGTAGTAAACACAAAATCAAAAAGCTTGGCAATTGCAGACATGGAGGCCTTAAACTAATGCTTCACAAAGTAACTGTGACACTGAGAGTCCTTTTAACTCTGTGTGTGTATGCATGAATTGGATGCACCTGCATCCAATTGACTCTCACGTGAGAGTGTGTTGGCCATCTTGGCTGGGAGCATACTGGGAACTGTAGTCCATAATAGTAGTTTGCGGCATAATATGGAAGTATGTGTTGCCGTGCCATGAATGACGGAGATAATCGGGAGTACGCTGCATTCGGCTGAGTTCACAGAGCACGCTGTGCATGCAGCAAGGGACACATCATTACAACATGTGTATGTGTTCCCTCTACTTAAGTTATATTTTTGCTTTTTTTAATTTTTCCTGTGATTCATTGTCACACTCAGAATCAATAACTCATTTCAGTCACTCAATTAGGATATTTAACTAAAATTACCACAGCACCTGAAGAAATATAATAATAATAATAATAATAATAATAATAATAGCAAGGGCTCCATGTTAATTCATTGGGTATGGTGTGTATTTCTGTTTCTGTTCCTGAACAATCTTGAGATTGTCTCTGTTTCACTGCATTGTTCATTGATGTTTTATTTTCAGGTTTATTCTTCTCTCTTTGTATGTGGGTGTATAAAATATTGAATATAAAATGTTTAAGCAAGTTATTTCCTGCAAATTATGTTCTGGCACATTTTCTTTATTTCCCTTTGCTTAGCTGCTAGACATAAATCCCCAGATCCATCAGTGTGATATAATGATTTATTTATTGAAATATTAATGGACTTTACCCCACATCTGTCTGTATTTCATCTGCGCTGACCAGTTATCCAATGTCTTTTGTCCTCTTCATTTCCCTTTTGTTCTGTAAATCTGTCTTACTCAAGATGAGGATGAAACTGAATCAACAGAGTTCTCCATACTGCACACACACATGGTTCATGATCCGGCAACGCTCGCCAGTCCTGATCTCCTCTCAGATGTCTCAGACATGAAGCAGGACCTTATTAAAATATCTGGCTTCCTAACCAATGAAGTTTCAGAGTCATCCCTGGTGGATGGATTACAATACTATGTAGATAATGAAGAAGAGCCATTTGAGTTAGTCGAAAAGGTCAAAGAGGACTTGGAGAAGGTGGGAAAGATTCTAAGTGTTAGAAACTTTGGTAAAGAAAATGAAAAATCAAAGTTTAGTGATATAGAAGCAACAGAAGAGAAAAATCAGATTATCGAGCCCTTACTTAGACAGGTCAAAATCACCAGAACCACTGACTGCAGTTCTAAACTACAAAAGGATGCATCTGAAATGGCTTTACATCTTAGTACAGATTTGGAAAGCTATCTCCAGCACCTGCCTATGACTGCTCATCCTGTCCAAGAAGTGAATATTGTTGAAGAGACATTTACAGAAGTTGTTCTACCGCAGAAGCGTTATCCTCCAAGAATTAAAAAACCAGCAAGAAAGAAGCTTAAAGAGAGAGAGTTTGTAAGCTGTAGCTCTGAAGATGAGCTGGAGAGGATGAGCTCTGAGGAATCACTTGATGGAGACACAGTTCTTGGAGACTCTGAGCTTGGAGTGTCACCTGTGTCTCCTAAAGTCATTGAGACTCCCATTGGGTCCATCAAAGACAGAGTCAAAGCACTTCAGCAGAAAGTGGAAGAGGAGGAAAAGGAGGATAGTATCAAAGTCAGAGATGTGAGACGAGTTACTGCACTTACTGAGGAGGAAAATTTCACTCCGCTTCCTAAATCGCCGAAATCCCCTCGGCCTCAGACTGAGAGAATAGAGCACTCCATGTCTGTGAAGGAACTGATGAAAGCATTTCAAACTGGACAGGACCCATCAAAGAGCAAATCTGGACTTTTTGAACATAAAGCAATTACTAAGATGGTGGTTACATCTACAAAAGATATTTCAGAGGAAACTAAAAATGCTCAAATATCTGACCTACAAACCTCTGCCATTAATCCATTATCAGAAGAGATTGATTCTCAGAGCATCACAGGAGAATCATCACAAATCACCCATGACCAATATCAACAAAATAAGATTAATTATGAAATTGTACATGACCAGGTACGAAGAACATCAGAGGATCCTAGTGTTAGCAAAACTAGTGTGGATCTTTCATTCAGTAACAAAGATTCCTGGAAACCAAGCAGGCTGCATAATGAGAATGCACTGATTATTGTAAGAGAAGAACTACATAAAACACAAGATGAACACAGAATTCAGCATGGTGAGCAAAGAGAAACTTCAAGTATGTCATCTGTTCATAAGGAAGAGGGTCAGAAAGAGATCTTGTTCAGTGAGGATAAGATGGAACAAAATAATGAATGCTCTAAGGAACTGTGTCAAGAGGAAATACATGCTAAAGACTTAAGAGTAACTTTGGACGTGTGGCACCATGAGAAAGAACCGTATAGTCCTGAAATACAGCACTATAAAAAGCTAAGCACCAGCCATGAACGGAGGACGTCTCATGAACCACAGATTAGCCCAGACCGGAAACCTTCTGAAGACTTCAGTGCTGTTATCAAGGAAGAACTCAATGAGAGTCCAGAGTATCAGCTGTTTCTCCAGGCAGCAGGTCTATCACCAGTCAGCTACACATCATACAGTGAGACTCATATAACACAAGATGGTGATCAGGTGGAGCACACTGCTGTGGAGCACCATTCATACAAATCAAAGCCAGCAGTCAGATTTGCTCCTGCAGTGGTCAATAGTGAGAAAATTATATCAACTCTAAGTCACAATGAGAAAATAAATGAAAAAAATATGAGGAGCCTGCAAGCAGGTGGAGATTCAACTGACATTGTGTTCAGGAGCAAGACACCTAGAGCAAGCTTAGGAGAGTATGAAGCTTGTGAAGAATTTAAACAAACTGAACAAATAAGTCCAGAAAAGCTAATCAAAAGTGACCAGAAGGATAAATCACCCACAAAGCCAGAAGACCAGCCTGAGGAGATGAGTAGAATACAATTAGAATACCCAGAAAGTGGAAGTCCAACCAAAAATGCAGTCCAAACAAGAATTGAAGAAACAGAAGAAAAAGAAAAGCAAGATCAAGACAAAATGCAAGTGACATTTTACATGGAGATCAAAAGTCCAGTCCATACAGAGCTGGTGTTCATACAAAAGTCACCCACAGATATCAAAAGCCAAGTCCAAATGGTGCAGGAAATCAGTTTTGAGGATGAAAGACACCAGTTGAATCAGGATATGTGCAGTGATGAAATTTCCTCTGTCAAAACTTTTGAGTCTGAAGAATTAAAAAAATATCAGCAAGTGTTATCTAGCCCACATGACCTGAAAGACCCACAGCCTGTAATAAGTGATCTTAAAAACCCACCTGAGATGACACCTGGTAAAGTGGATCTCTCTTTTCACAAGTCTCCTGACACTGTGCAGGGTTCATCAACAGAAATCAAAACAGAGCATGAGGAAACCCATCTCCATGAGACAGAGGAAGTCCAGCATGTGTATATAACTCCAGAGGAAAATATTGCAGTTACCAAAACCAAAACACAAGCTCAGGCAGAGGAGGGATTAGATTTTAGTGTTGAATCTGGCATTACAGTTCAGAATATGGATGACAGCTCTGAGGCTCCTGTACCTGATGAAACTAAACAAATTACAGACTTAGGAATTTGTGAGATTTCCTCTGAAGTTCAGGAAATTCAGCAAATACTTCATTGCTCATCCTCTACATTTAAAGCTGACATCCTTGATGACTTACAGTACATAAGTGATCCTGAAAGTGGATGCAAATCAGATTCACAGGAAATGACTTCTGGTAAGGAGGATTTCTCTACTCAGAAGTCTCCTGATTCGGTGCAGGAATCATCCAGAGAAATCAAAAGTCCAATCCAAGCAGAGCGAACAAGTATACATGAGACAGAAGAAGACAATGAGCATGTGTATAAGACTACAGTGGAAAAGATCTCACTTTCAGAAATACAAACACAAATCCAGACAGAGAAGGAAACAAACATTAATGTGGGAGTGGATAGTCCAGTTCAGGATATGCACGGCACCTATCAGGATAAGGAAGCTAAACAAACTAGAGATATTTATGAGATTTCATCTGAGGAAACTGCTGAATCTGAACAATATCAGCAAACTCAGCAAAGGTTGTATATTGCTGTTAACCTTTGTGACCTACAGTCTGAACCAAGTGATCCTGAAAGTGCCTGCCAGGTAGACATCCAGGAAACTCCATCCGGTAAAGAGGATCTCTCTTATCGCAAGTCTCCTGACTCGGTGCATGGACCATCAACAGAAATCCAAACAGAGCATGAGGAAACCCATCTCCATGAGACAGAGAAAGTCCTGGATGTGTATATAACTACAGTGGAAAAAATTACAGTTACCAAAGCCAAAACACAAGCTCATGCAGAGGAGAGATTAGATTTTAGTGTTGAATCTGGGATTACAGTTCAGAATATTAATGACAGCTCTGAGGCTCCTGTACCTGAGGAAACTAAACAAATTACAGAATTAGGAATTTGTGAGATTTCTTCTGAAGTTCAGGAAATTCAGCAAATGCTTCACTGCACATCCTCTACTTTTAGCCCTGACATCCTTGATGACTTACAATACATAACAAGTGATCCTGAAAGTGCCTGCCAGGTAGACATCCAGGAAACTCCATCTGGTAAAGAGGATCTCTCTTATCGCAAGTCTCCTGACTTGGTGCAGGGATCATCAACAGAAATCAAAAGTCCAGTCCAAACAGAACTTGAGGAAACTCATTTACATGAGACTGAGGGAGTCCAGCATGTGCATATAACTACAGTGGAAAAGATAACAGTTACAGAAACAAAAACACAAGCTCAAGTAGAGGAGGGATTAGACTTTACTGTTGAATCTGGCATTACAGTTCAGAATCTGTGTGACAGTTATAAGGCTCCTGTACCTGAGGAAACTAAACAAATTGGAGGAATTTGTGAGATTTCCTCTGATAAGATTCAGCAAATTCAGCAAATGCCTTATTCTACATCCTCTACATCTAGCCCTGACATACATGATGACTTACAGTATGTAATGAGTGATGCTGAAAGTGAAAGCAAATTAGTCTCACAGGAAATGACTATTGGTAAGGAGGATTTCTCTAATCAGAAGTCTCCTGAATATGTGCAGGTATCATCCAGAGAAATCAAAGGTCCAGTTCAAACAGGGAGAACAAGTTTTCAAGAGACAGAAGAAGACCATAAGCATGTGTATAAGACCACAGAGGAAAAGTTCTCACTTTCAGAAATACAAACACAAACCCAGACAGAGGAGGAAACAAACCTTAATGTGGGAGTGGATAGTCCAGTTCAGGATTGTGCACTAAAGGAAATTAAAGAAACTAGAGATATTTATGAGATTTCCTTTGAGGAAACTGTGGAATCTGAAGAATTTCAGGAAATTCAGCAAAGGTTGTGTAGTTCTGCTAACCTTTGTGACCTTCAGCCTGTAATGACGAGTGAGGCTGAAAGTGCCTGTCAGGTAGACCCCCAGGATTATGCCTCTGGTAAAGATGATATCTCTTCTCCTGACTCAGTGCAATCATCATCAACAGAAATCAAATGTCCAGTCCAAATAGACTTTGATGAAGCACATTTGCATGAGACAGAGGTGGAAGACCAGTATACGTTTATGACTATAGTGGAAAAGTCACCTTCAAAAAGTCCAGACCAAACAGAGCAGGAAATAAATGTTGAAGTTGAAGATGATTGCTTGGTTCAAGGTCTGCATAAAAACTACAAAGTGTCTCCAGTTAAACAAACTAAACAAATGAGAGAACTTGATGATGTTTACTCTGTAGAAACTGCCAAACCGGAAAAATTTCAGGAAAGTCAGCAAACATTATCTAGACCAGACATTTTAGAAGACCTACACCCTGTAACAATGAGTGATTCTACAAGTGTATGCCAAGGAGACTCACTGGAGACTACGCCTATTAAAGAGGATTTGTCTTCTAATAAGTCTCCTGACTCCATCGAGCCAAGTCCAACCAAGGCTTTTCCATGTCCCGACTCATTAGAGACAAGCCCTACAGGCAAGACAACAGACTTAAAAAGTCCAGATCTATTATATCAAACCAGCAATTACTCGCAGAACAGTCAATCTGCAGTAAGCCTGACAGAAAACATAGGGCTGGAAATTAATAATGAAATGATAATCCAAAGAGAAACTGAGATTCCTGGCTCACAGTGCCTTTCATCTCCCTTAAAGCCACACCCATCTCCACTGGATGAAAAAAACATACAAAGCAGTGGTCTGGTACAAAGACAGGCCACACCAAATGAAGAAATTCTATATATGGGTATGAAAGTTAGAACATTTAATGAAATGAAGGATCCTAAAGTAGGGAAATTTGATTCAGTCAGTTCTGTAGAGCTTATGGTGGAGGATGAGGTGATGGCGGAACAGATGTTAATCCAAAATGAGGATAATGCACCCCCATATTCTGAAATTCCTGATATACAGGAGACATCAGTGCCTTTACAGGAATCTCTAGAGGGAAATGATGAGGAGCATCAGGAGATCAGTGAAGTGAAAAAGCAGTTCACTCCTGAGGAAATGATGTTCAAGATGGCAGCAAAAATTCGGGTATTTGATGAAATTGAAAAGGAAACCAAAACGAGAAAGGTTAGATTTGATTTCACCACATCATCTCAGGATCGAGATGAGGAGCTGCAGGAAAAGAAAGAAGAGCTTCATTGCTATGATGAAGGCCCACTCAATCATGAAGAGGAAGACACAAAGCAGAAGTGTAGACCTGAGTCCACTGTGTTGTCTTCTTATCGACAATCAGAGCAGTGTGATGACAGGTTCCTACCACAAGATGGACCTGATCATGCCCTGAGTCAAAGTCAGGTCTCAGAGTGTATTTACAGTCACGGATATGGAGCTTCAGGAATTGGTGATATCGAGATGGAAATGTTACCTATGCACATTCACATTGACAAAAAGGAGCTGGGCCTTGAAGATTTTACTCCTGAGTGCCTTATTAAAGAAGACAAGGTTGACACGATGGCTAAGGATTCAGCTGCAGTGTTTGTGGAAAACAAAACTGATAGCAACTCTGATATTGAGTGTCACATCATTGATGAGAAATCTTTAGAAATCACTCAGTCTTTTATTGACACTGTGTGTCCTGTAAATGATGGGAAAGCTGAGGACGACCATCAGCAGTATGGTTATGAAGGGCATCATGGAGGGAAATTACAAAGAATTACAAAACTGATTCAGGGAGATTTAGTTCCTTGGAGTGCAGAGTTGGAGGATGAAGAAAGCTTTAGCTTACAGGCTGAAGAGCAGACCATTCATTTCCAGACCTCAAACACTCAGTCTCTGGAGTCTACACTGGAAAATGGGCAGCCAAACCCTTTCTTGTTCCAGGAGGGGAAACTCTTTGAAATGACAAGAGGTGGTGCTATTGATATGAGCAGAAGGAGCATAGAGGAAGAGCAGGATGCATTTGTCTTTTTCCCCATAAGTGAAGATCCTTCTGAGGACAGTTCATGTGAGCAAATCAGGGAAAGTGCAACAAAATTTATTACCTCACTGGAAGTTTCATTAGATTCAAAAAGTGAAGATTCACCTCACGATGTTTCTGGTCCTTCAGATAAGCCCAATGATTCTGAAAGTCACAGTGACTCAGAGAGTCCAACAGAGAAAGATCTGAGATTCGATTCAACAATAGCAGACATAGATACTGCCACATCTACAGTGACACGATCCATCTACTCTGAGCAGGATATGGAGTCGTCTGATTCATCAGCAGAGGAGGATCAGCATTCAGTTATTGAAATACCTACACCTATCCAAGATGATCTTATGCTCCCTAGTGGAGAGACATTACAGATATCTTTGTCTCACAGCTCACCCAAAGATCCTGGTGCAGAACCTGAGAGCAGGAAACCAAAATCAAAGATTCCAGTGAAAGCAACCAGCTTTGACCATGCTTTGGGGAAAGGTGACTCTACTGAGCAAAACCAAAGGCCCAAATCAGAGGCGGATATCACTCTATCAGACTTTATCAGCGGTGTTCATTCTTCATCAATGAAACCAAAGACTCCTGTATCCAAAATACCTGTGTCTGTAGAACAAACATTATCAGGAGGACATCATGAAGGTGGAGGTCCTGAAAAGTCTCCAGATGAAAAGGACTGTACCCTAAATGTCCTCGATGGAGATCACAAAATAATACAGTTCCAAACCCCCTCTGTAGGAGAGGACATATTTGAAACCAGACCAAACTGGGAGGATTGTGTAGAAACGCAGATGCAGCGACTCTCAGACAGCAGTAGTCCAGATCAGAGTAAAGGTACCTACATGGTTTATGGCCCCTTCTTCCCTACCCTTAAAATTAACCCTTAGTTCCTGCCCTCACTTTCTGTTTGTACCTGTCCTGTCCTGTCCTGTCGTGTCCTGTCCTGTCCTGTCCTGTTTGTATCATCCCTTGTGTTCTTATGTCTGTTTGTGGAGTGATGTATGTGCTGTATCCTGTCTATTTTCAGTCTTTTTTCATGCATATATTCATATAAATGTTCAAATCTCAAGATTGACTTATTTAAGGGTACTTAAACAGAACATTTTATAAATGTTTTTTACAATGTAATATGTTCCATCACTTTAGCATGTATATATCATTTTAATTTTTTTTTGTTTGTTTGTTTTATTCCACTCTATAAACAATTTTTTAATCATATTTTCTCAATAATGAGGGTTTTTTTTAAATACAATTTATTTATTATACCTCAGATTGGTAGCTTTATATGTTATATAACTGCAATGCACACCATTTAATTCCAATCATAGATCTGATAATAAAAAAATTTCATGTGTGATGTTCACAGTGGTCTGGAATGATGATGCTGATCGTAAGGAGGAAACTTTGTCCATCGTTGCTGATCTTCTCGGGTTTAGCTGGACGGGTGAGTTATTATCTCAAGCTAGTGGTGACATCATCAGGTACTGGAAATGCTTAATCAAAGATAAACTTCCTTCTGACCAGTTGATCAGCCAAGACATTTTTGTTGTTTGTCTTTAAATATTACTTCCAACTTTTTCTACTTTTTATGTGCCATTGATTTTTCTGTGTTTTTTTCTATTCTTTTATCTGTTTTGTCTGATCTGTTGTTATAAAGTTAGTAAATCAATAATGTTCTGAAGCTCAATCTCTGGCCATGCCTTCATTTATAGAGTTAGCTAAAGAGCTGGAGTTCAGTGAGAATGAAATTCATCAGGTTCGAGCGGAGAACCCGAATTCACTGCAGGAACAGAGTACTGCTCTTCTACAGCGCTGGACTGAGCGTGAGGGCAAACACTCCACTGGTCAGTCATTTATCTGTTAGTCTTGTTAACACTCCTGTAGCACAAAGTAATAACACTTTGTGTGTGTTTGTGTGTGTGTGTGTGTAAATGTTGACATTTTCTAGTATATATAATCCTGAAACAAGTTTTTTTTTTGCTGAGCTGAAATATCTTTCCCTTTTGCAGAATGAGGCCTAGCCTACCTTGTACATTTATGACCTAAACATCTAAACGAAAAAAAAAAAAACACTACTGGCACAATTTAAATAGTTATAATTTTACAGCAGAAAAGGAATTACCACTTTGATTGTTAGCATGACCTATATCAGTTTGTTTCCTCAATTGAAGTAAAAGTGCCTCACAGCACTTAAACACAAGCCTCAAATGTCATCACTTCATGTTGTCAAGTAGATGTGTGTGTATATATCTCCATTTGTCATTTTTTGCTATTTTAAAAGAGTAGCTGCTTAGACAAATTTTTTGGGAAGAAGCAGCAGCTTTCCAGGGACGTCCATTTTTTACGTTGCGACTCCACGTAAGGTCATAATTTTATTTTTCAACACTAACTTTACACTGAATGCATGATTTGGTTTTAAAGAGATGTGTCCTATCATTAATGCTGGACTAGCCAAAAAAAAAAAAAAGTAAGATGAACATTACCAAAACATATGTAAAATATATTCAAGACAACTTACTCCAATTCCCAACTTTCTCCAGATAAAGCAAGCCTGCCACACTTTGTTGATCTTTTGTACAAGGCTTGTAGTACGGACTTCAATACACATGAATTCTGCACTGACTACGATATGGCAGATGTAAATATGGGCAAAGTCTGAGATACATTTTCAGGGTTCATTTCCATGAGTTTATACAGGACACGGTGGATGTGGTCCAGCAAGTTGCTTCTGAATGATGAGGAAGACTAGAAGTTATTACAACTAAACCATGCAACACATGTTGGTTATCTTTCACCGATAGCCTGCTTTCCAAAATGGTAATAAATCCAGTCATGTCGACGACTTCTGTGAGTTTGCTTGCATTTACAATCTTAGTAAAACCACTGTAGAGGAAAATTGAAGTTGGATTAAAAAAAATGAATGAATAGATAGATAAATAAATAAGTGGTCCCCCTGTGCTGTCTTTAAAATGGATGCCTGAAATTTACAGTTTTCCATTAACTGATGCCTAACAGCTTTTCCCCCCTGCTTGCATCCTGGCCTTGGCGGATTGCTTCCATGTCTGTGGCTACTCTCTGTGGGCTGCAGCAGTTTATTTCCGCCACCTTCCCAACTTAAATGCGTCAGTCCCTTTTTTGTCTGGGCCTTTTAACCTTATCGCGCTTTGCTCTGAAATGCAAAAGCATTGGAATAAACAGGGATATTGCTGTTATGCTTTATCGTTAATGGAGACACCAACATAGTATCAAACGAATCGTTCTGGTGATAGGATACTTGGGCACCATATATCCATACTTTGAGCGTAGTAGAAGAATCAAGGCAAGAGCGAGATCAATAATTACCCCTAGATGTCTCAAAGCTCCAAATATGAATCAGTTGATATTGTGTCCCCAGAATCTAGAACCTGGAGACCAAATGCTCTTCCTGCTTCTTATTTCTACTGATGAAATCTTATATTTGATAAATAAAGAATAAAATACCACAGGGCATGATTGTTTTACAATAACAGCACATCTGAAGTGTTTAATTCCTCTTATACCACAGCAACATCTAAAGATTAACATTTTTATTAATTAATGACTGATACAGCATTGTGTTTATTTGTTAAATGTTACATTTAATGTTGTGTCCCTGTTAGTTAGTTCTTTTACATTAACAGCAATAAACATTTTTCCGCTCAAAGTAAAAACAAAACAAAACAAAAAAAGAATCTGCAGCATGCCATGGTGCCAAGAAGCCAGAAAGGGCAAAAACAATTAGTTACAAAGCACTGACACTGGAGATTCATTTCAGAAATTTTAAATAAACATCTCCTTACAGAAATATTCACCATATCGATTATGTTTTTCCTTCGTAAATTTTTTTTTTTAATCCAATCACTACCCTTTTAATGACAAAAAATGTGAATTATTTGGAGCCATATTAGTCTCTGTGAAGGAGTCGTTACTATAAAAATGCTTGCATATTAGGGCTCATTAATATAAACATGTGATTTTTACTTATAGCCAGCACTACTGGCAGAGCTGCTGTTATAGAAAAGTAATAACACCTTCTGACCACATGAAAATTAAACAGCCAGTAAAACCAGTCTTGGGAAAACAAACCCTTTTTTGTGCTTATTTAATTTATTTTTGTCCGTGTTGTGATAGGGATTATTTCTCCGCTAGTGGGACCACATTGCTCTTGGTCGCTCATGGTTGTAGACCCCTGAAGAATTCTATTAACCCTGGTTATGTCAGCCTTAATAACATGCCACACTGCTAAACAGGGCTGGATTGATTCTGTGTGATGGGGGTTGGGTGGCCATGTATAATAAATCCAAGCATAATTCACTTTTAAATAGAAAGCTAAAATGGAACAAATAGAGAGAGGGGTGAGGGGAATCAAGTCTCTCCATCTCTGTGACCAACTGCAGCGCTAACTTAAGAAAATAAATAAGAGGATGATCAGGTGTCGAGAGGCAGTGCTATTGTAAAAGTGGCCACTGTTTATCTCGGAAATGGAGAGTGGTTTTTGTAAGTGGGGCTGCAAATGGGATGTGAGGAGGCAGACCTCGGCCATGTTTGCCGTTCAGTAAGAGCCAGTGAGCAGATGCCAAGCAGCAGGGACAGACAGGAAAGTCGTGTGATAGCTACAGTGAAATCAATTCAGTCACCTTGAACTTTTGATGATGAAGAAGAAAAAGAAGAAGCAAGCAAGCAGTGCCTATATCCTCCCAAATGCTGACAAGAATAAAAAGATCAGGCAATTACTGAATAAAAAATTTAAAAAAAAAAAACACTATTGTGCTACACAACCACACAGAACGAACTTCGCTTTTTAATCCAGCACTTTTAACATAAACCGCTTATTGGCCTTGTGTGTTACATCTGCTAAAATGTGTTACCTGAGCACTGGGTTTTATAATCTATGAAAGAAAAAAAAAAAGAAGGGGGGAAAAAAAAAAAAAAAAAAGCAAGTGATGCCATCATCCCTGGCTCAAATTTATTTTTCTCTTCCTGAGCTGTTGTTTTAAGGCACACAGGCATGTTGTCATGAATGGAGATGTGCTTTAGGAGGATGCAGCCAATGAGGCTTACTGTAGGAAAGTAATCTGAGCATAGCCTCAGCCCTCTGGCCGCGTATCCATCTCATCTCCCCAAAAGTCTGTTCGTTTGTGTCATGCCTAATGGAGACCCTCATCCCTTCTGCCCAAATTAAATGAACTGTGCCTTTGCAAAGTACCAAATCGCTGTTGCGGCTCCTACCATGTTCAAAAACAGCCCTGCATTCCTGAAGCGGCGCAGTGAGCTTAGACAGACACATGCCTGTTAACAGACACATTATAACTAACTAGAGCTGGTCCATGCAAGGGTGCCTTTTGGACCCCAACCATGTTAAAAAGGTAGCTGGTGAAATAATTGACAAGATGTCATAAACATGAGCAAACACTGGCATGAACTCCTACCCCATGGTGTTCCTTTTAGTATCATGTCTTCATTACCATTTCGGTCAATAACATTAACGTGATATCTTACTACTAGCAAACATGGATAAATTCTTTAAATTATTTTTCACAATGATCAGTTAGGTACCAGAATTTTCTGGTGTTTTTCAGTACACTTCTCATTTTTCTGGTGTACTATTTCTTGAGGAAATGCTTAAGTCATTTAGACATTACTTTAGATTTTTTTTTTTTTTTTTTGTATTTTATGAACACTTGCAACAGTTATAGCTATGTAAACAGCTTCAAAATTCTTAAAGGTTAATTAACATTCCCAAATTGTTGCAATGGAATCAAAATCCGGCCAGCATCAGTGCAGTTGCTGGACCACCTCAGTGTGCATAAAGCTAAGCCAAACGATAATGAAAAGTGTGCAAACAAACGAAAGCATTGTCAGTCATGAGTGGTACAATAGTGTGAAAAGCACAGTAGTGCTCGCTAGACTGGACACTCAGCCTTCTTTTAGTGAGAGGAAAAAATGAGCAGGATCTGGGGTGGTCTTAAACTCAATGCTCCAGTCTCTGTGGTCCAGCACACTAATTGGATCCAACAAGTGAATTCCTTCAAACCTGAAGGAGAAACGCTAGCGGTTTATTGGCTCATAAAGATCCGTCTATTTCGATTAAAAGAACAGCATATGTAAAGGCACAGGAGAAGACTCAGAATCTCAATGTGGAGAGTAATCAAGGCTTTTAGAAGGTTGCTTTAACAAGGTGTTAAGAAGGAGAACCCAGAAAGCCGCTTTTGAATATGGTCAGTGCAGTGGTGAGTGCCAGTGTGGCGCTGATTGATTTCAGACATCAATCAAGTAAAAACCTCAAGTCCCACTATACAAGTTAAAGAAAATTCTTGATCAATGACCTTATTTTCTATTTTCTTTATTTCATGTGACCTAAAAAAAAGAAAAGATAAAGTATATCCACTTAAATAAATGGATGTTTTTTACAGACACATAAGTCAAAGGCATTAGTCCAATGGATGCTATTCTTATCTAGTGACCAGTTTGAATGGCTGCTAGTAGTTTTGAGGTTGGTGAAGGGTCTTACCGGAGGTAGTCCCGCCGGCAGAGGATGAGGTTGGCCTTGGTATACAGTGTGGAGCCCACCTCGCCAAGGCGGCAGTCGCAGCATGCACACTTTAGGCAGTCCTCGTGCCAGTATTTGTCCAGGGCCTTCAGCAGGTAGCGGTCCTTGATCTTCCGGTTGCAGCCGGCACAGCCCTTTGGCTTGGTGTCCGGCTGGACGGAAAGCATTTGTATACCTGCCGAGGAGAATAAGAACAGACCAAAGAATTTCAGAACACAATTACTGATACAGCAGTGGATCACACGAACAGTAAAATGAACAGCGAGACGTTTTTTTAAACCATGACTACCAAAGATACAAAAAGAGCTAACCAGACTATTACTTAGAACCTGATGAAATTTAGTATGCAAACATTAATCCAAAAAACAAAACAAAAAATATCCAACAGCTGCCAGTTCTTCCCATCTCTTGCTAGCTTTTCTCCTTTCTCTCTCGCTCATTCTTTCCTCTCTCTCTCTCTCCATAGGAGGGGCCAGGAAAAGCTTTGCCCCCAGTGCAGCCATTGTGTAACCCCCATTTAGGCTGTGAAAGGGCTTTGTTGGGTAGAGAGGCTACAATGCAGGCTCATGCAGACGGCCTGTAATTAGTATTCTCCTTCCATACAGCCAAGAGTGAGCTCTACCCGGCGCCTGCACTCCTGGTTCCCCCTTTGTCCGGTCCTAATAGTTTTTGTCTTCCATTAGAAGCGTGCCTGATTCGTGCCTGTTATGTTGACACCGGGACGATCTGCCTCACCCTCTTTTCACTCACCTCGTATATCTTCTAACCCAAGTGTAAACATGTATGGAGAGAGACGAGATTGGGTGCTGGTAAACTTTAAATAAGGAGGGAGCCTTTTTTGTTTGACACGCCTACATCCATGGCAGAAAGTGTACATGCGATTTACACAAAGCAACAGTTGTCAACATTGTGATAAAGATTTATGTAGTGCGTTGCATTTCTTTAACGCATTGCACACATGTACAACAATTAAAAATCTCCCAGCAAAGAAACTAGGGAATACTAGGACAATCCCAGATGGAAAGCGTGGTTAAGTTTGAGTGTTAGAAGAAAAAAGAAAAAAAAAGAAAAAAAAAAAAAAAAAAAAAAAAAAGACAGGTTAAGAGTGTGCAAGTGTTCTGAAGGACACCCGTTTATATAAATGTAGGCTATTTGTCATTTTAATGTAAACAAAACGGTGGGTATTTAAAGAGGTAGATAAAAGTGGGGCACTTAAAGATAGAAAACAGTGGAAAACTAAAGAAAGGAAGCCGAGGATGAACTGCCATACTGTTTGTGCTAACGGACGCACCCCTTTCTGCTGCGCTGCATTTAAACTGTTGACCTTTTAATCTGGCCGGATGGGACGGCGTGAGGCGCGCGCGCTGATCATCACCTCCGTTCCAGATCCCCGGCGCTCATTCGCACCGCTTCACACCACAGTCATTACCAAGAAAAGCAGAGTTTAGAGTTTCGACTCCACTCCGTCCACCAGAGGCTCCGCAACCCAACTGCATCGCATGCACGTCACCCTTTCTCCACACTCTTCCTCAGAAGCACTGTGCTGATCCATAGGCTATGAACGGAATCAGATTACCCGTAAAGCGGTGAACGGAAAATGAAAACACATCCCAGACGGAATAAGCACGAGCGACATTTTTTTAAAGAATCCGCGCAGAATAGCGTTGCCACTGTTCTTGCAATGACATAGTACTTAGTGTGGGACTGTCTGCTCTGGTCAGAGCACGAGCGCGGAGCAGCTGCATGCGCGAGCCGGCGGTGCTGCTGACATTTCACCCGCTTATCAGTTTAATTACTGTTGCCATGGCAGCCAAGCGCACGGAAAAGGCCAATAATGTTGGCTGTTATTACAGGGAACCCAATTTTCGAGGCACGACCACCAAACGGAAGCGCAGTTAAACTCGGAGAGCGTTAAAAACACTCAGAATCACGACACAGAATGGAATAGTCAAGGTACAAATTATAACACCGTGTTTTTTTTTTTAAGGCATATAAAAGATCAAAAGGCTATCTAACAAATGTGTTGTGCGTCCGGTTAAACTACGAGGCTTGGTCGCGTTAGGATTTTGCGCAGATTAGAGCAGGTCACGCGCATAGTAAATTTCTCACATGAAAAACAAAATGCACACGCTGAGACCTTACCGAAACTTTTCTCCCTTTTCTGCATTTGTCGACCCGCTCCGGCGCCTGAAAACACCACCATGCGACGAGAGGGTTTCCCTTCTGCTTCTCCGTGAAGTGAGCAGCTGGATGGGGGCGGCTCGCTTTTGTTACAGCTAACAATCCTGTTTCGCCTCGCGAGGAAAAAAAAGGAAACGCGAAAACGCCAAACAAAGGCACACACAGGGGGTTGAAAAAGGGGGCTCGAGCTCAGCGCCGTCCGTCAGAGCTCGACTATGAAATTAAACCTACTAACAGCAGCAGCAGGAGCAGCAGCAGCCACGGCGGAGGCGAGAGAACATAATGACAGTGGACGACAAAGGCGTACTCTCTTCTCTTCACTTCACCCCTCCGCGTGCCGTCATCCCTACATCGTATGGCATGGATCGGGGTGCGCGCGCAGGAGCTCCTACATAACACTAAACAGCTCGCGCTTCTTAATGAAATTATTTCTGCAAAAGGACAGCTTGCACGCTTTAATTTTTTTTACACATTTTGACAAAAAGTCAATTGTGCATGGAGCGAAAAATACACAAACCACTTAAAAAGATAACCCCTCCAAAAAGGAAGAAGAAAAACCCCTGGAATTTAAACTCACCAAAAGGTCCGTTTCCAGTCAACAATTAATCAAGTGTTTCAATGCTGCGTCTAAATCAGAGTTCTGATTATATAGGCTAGCTACGGAACAACGTTATTACATTCATGTAGCTCAAAACTGTGTTAATGAAGCCATGCGTGCAGCACGTGCATTTTTATCTCATCAACACTTTATACTTTTATTCATTGCTCGAACCATTAGCCACAAAACTGGTTCGGACAACAAGGCACTCACCTTCTTGTCCAACTTATGCAGAAGAGTGAACTTCAGTAGCTACACAGGCTACACTGGTGCACACTCCCACTCTATATTCCTCGGAGCAAGAAAATAAAAAGTTCACGAAACCGACCTCGAGCTGCAGATCACGGTTATCTTCCGCTCGGAAATAACGAGGTCCGCGTGGATCGTGCGCGCGCGCACACACACACACATACACACATAAAAAAAAAGCTACAGGTGTTTTCAGCTGAGTGATCACGGATTAAGCGTAGCGGAAAGCACGGAACAACTTGCTCAACAGCGAATGAGACTCGAAGAACAGCGAATCCTGGTTTTATGATCTCACGAAGCCAATCCCTCACCGGTAAGACAACTAGACGACGAGGAAAACAGGTCGTTAGCTTAATAAGAGACAGCCGGAGTGACGGCGCGCGCTCCCTAGAGAAACTTTGCGCTCTCTTCACTGGCTGGCGCGCGTGCACGCGAGCTCAGCTTTGGAGACTGTAACTGCTACAGTTTCTCTTCCTATGTTGCGTGAAAGCAATTTGCAGACTGTACTCTGATACTTTTTTAGATACACCCAAGATCATATTGCAGTCAATGTCATCTCGTGCATGTAAGATTATTAACTGCAGGAACTTCCAGTAACCTATGGAGTCATGATACATTTGTTTTCCTATATTATTTCAGCACAAATATTAGAATTAAGGACCAGCTTATAGACAGTGGTTATCAGGCCGAATCATGGAGACATCCACATTGCACATTTTTTGTGCTCTAACACATTTTTTTGTTTTTCAGCTCTAACACATTTTTAACCTGTGGAACCTGGGGTACCGAAACTGTCTAAACACTGGACAAGATGCAACCATTACACCATGCACTCTCAGAAATAAGGGTACCAAAGTGTACTTTTCCTTGTGGCTGGGCTGGGCACAACATTTGGATGTTAAGCATGTAGCTTTTATTTGAGAAGGTGCCTGTGGTGTAGCTTTACTTATCATTTAGAGTAAAGTACATTAGTGGTCCTTAAGGTCCAATTATGTATTTTTAAATGTGCGCAATATTCACATTTCCAGGCGAAAGATACATACTAAAGGTACAAATGATGTACCTTCAGCAGCCAGGGAATGTACGGTTTGGTCTTTTTAGTTCTGAATCTGGTGGTACAGCAAAGAAAAGCTGTAGGTATATTTAACCAAATGCTTTAGTGTAACTGAACAAAGATGTCCGAGTCTCAGTGTATCAGTGAGGAAGAATTTATCACTAACCACGCATGCCTTAATCTAACCACTCAGGCCAGACGAAAGCATTTCAGCTCCACCTACACTGGCCTTAGAGGTCAGACTGTGAGTGTGTACAGTGTGTACAGTCAGTTTGCATAATAGCATTGCAGCAAATGATCGGGTGGATATCTTTATTCTCATTTTTCAGTTGTAGCATACACTACTGCAGTAATTATTGCTTTTTTTTGCCAAATGGAGTGTCTGTGTTGTCGTCTATAGGCCTATATCTCTCCTCTGATCCCCTGTGCAAAGTAACTCTACTTATTCCTCACCCACTGGCTACACCTGCACACTCTAATTAGCGCCTATTGATGCCCAGGTTGCCAAGGAGAATGATGCATAAGGCCTCCTGCTCCCTGCCTTCATAGTGTGCATGCATGCACACACACACACGCACGCACGCACGCACGCACGCATGCACACACACACACACACACACACACACAATTAGCTTTTTTGCTGTTGACAATGGGCTAAAACTTTTCTCAGTCTCAGTGTGAAATCCCTCAATAAGAGAGCAGGGAGGAATGCGAGAAGAAAAGAAGTGGGAGAGATGGTGTCAGACTTGGTGTATTCGATTGTTAGCATTGCGGCCTCTTGCCAATCACTGTGCCTAAAATGCAGCGGTAATGAGATGGGTCATAAAAATGCTCCTCGCCACCATTATGACTGATGAGATGCATTAAAGCTGACAGGGTATATGACCTGCCAGTAATTAGGTTTTTGTCATGGATTGAATTATTTCAGAGCAGAGCTATCTGCGTAATCATGCTATTTGTGTGTAAAGGAGAAGGAGAGAGGGGGAATGGGAAAGGAGGTGTGGGGGGCTCTAACCTCTTCATCCATTTTTTTTAACCCCCGCCTCCACTTTATATAGTGTGTTATCACGTCAATTACTCACCAAAGATGTCTGAATTATTGGGAGTGATGAGCTAGAGAGAGTGCCATCGTTAGACCATGCAGAGGAAGAGTGCACTCTGTGAGTAAAACACTCCAGCCAGTCTGCCCTAGGTGTAGTGATAGGATTATACAATGTAACCCTTATCAATCATTATTGCACCATTTATCAATCATTATTGCAATAACACAGAAGCCTTCACATACAGTTGAGATTTACAACAAATCACTGGTCTATTTTATTATGTACTGTGATCATCGTGATAAATCTCAATAATGCAGATTTCTGTAAGGGTTTCAGTGAATCGCAGCATGCACACATAAGGATGCAGCAGCAATTTTCAACATTATATGAAAAAGATCATATTTTGAGTAATTTAAACTGTTCCATTACTGAGATTCTCACTGACCCTCTACAAGTTTCTACTGTCAAGTTCTGCAAAATGTCAGAGGTGTGTTATAATATATTTCGCATCCTATGTTCATATTGATGATTTGTGTTGTGCCTATACATCACATGCATTCAGAGCACAAGATGCACCAGTGGATTGCAAAATAAGTCAAATCAAATGCAATACCCATCCAGTCGATACTCCCTGATATCAAGACATTTTTTGGGTGCATAAACTCCTAGTGTTGATTTAACACTTTCAGGACTCATTTTTATGTATATATATATATATATATATATATATATATATATATATATATATATATATATATATATATATACACACACAC
>JAQMYM010000013.1:114506-126942 GCA_030014255.1 Parauchenoglanis ngamensis
GACCAGAAGTTCGCTCAGGTACTGAGGTGCGAGACCATTCAGTGCTTTATAGGTCAGCAGTAGTATTTTATAATCTGAATCATCATCATCATTTGCTAGAGCTCCAGAACCATGGCATAATTTCGGAGTCTCAGAGTCCTTATGCCTCACCTATTGTGGTAGTACGCAAGAAGTCAGATAAGGTCAGGATGTGTTTTGACTATAGAACGCTTAACCAGCGGACTGTCCCTGAACAGTACACAGTTCCCAGGATCGAAGATGCCCTCCATTGTCTCTCTGGTAGTAAATGGTTCTCGGTGTTGGACTTGAGAAGTGGATACTATCAGATTCCCATGAATGAGGCTGATAAGGAAAAGACCACATTCATCTCTCCATTAGGGTTTTACCAGTTTGAGCGGATGCCTCAGGGAATCTGTGGTGCTCCTGCCACGTTCCAGAGAGTCATGGAGCGGACTGTTGGAGACATGAATTTTCTTGAGGTTCTTGTGTATTTAGATGACCTCATTGTCTTTGGCAGCACCCTGGAAGAGCATGAGAAACGACTCCTCAAGGTTCTTGACAGGTTGAGAGAAGGTCTCAAACTTTCTTTGGATAAGTGTCAGTTTGGAAGGACGTCTGTGAACTATGTTGGGCACATAGTTTCACAGGACAGTATAGCCACTGACCCCCCCAAGATTGAAGCTGTTGTGTCTTGGCCTGAACCACAGACTATTAAAGATCTCCAGTCTTTCTTGGGTTTTTGTGGTTATTATCACAGGTTTGTGACGGGTTTTTCAACTTTGTGCTGCAGGGCTGTCCGTCTCGCAGGAAGAAAAACTCAATTTCACAGACTCTTGACCTGAAACCTTCTTTCCGGCCCTCTAAGTCATTTGGTACAAGATGGAGTGACTAGTGTGAGGCTGCTTTTCAAGCGCTTAAGCAGAGGCTGACTCAGGCTCCAGTTCTGGCTTTTGCAGACTCCCAAAAGCCATATGTTTTGCATGTGGATGCAAGCCTGGACAGTCTGGGTGGTGTTCTGTACCAAGAGCATGTTGAGGGGTTGCGTCCTGTGGTGTTCATCAGCCGCAGTCTTTCACCTTCAGAGAAGAATTATCCAGCTCACAAGCTGGAGTTTTTAGCTTTGAAGTGGGATGTTGTGGATCGGCTGCATGACTACCTTTATGGGGCTGCCTTTGATGTCAAGATGGACAACAACCCTCTGACTTATATAACTAAGTCTGCCAAGTTGGATGCCACTGGTCATCGCTGGTTGTCAGCATTGTCCCCTTACGACTTCAGATTGAAGTACAGGCCTGTATTTGCAAGTATTTGGGGTGAGCAGCTTCCTATGGAGCGAGCTAACCCACAGCAGTAGCTAGCCTTCTGCTCAGGAGCATCTGCTGCATGACTGCATTAGTCTTCGGCAACTTAATTCATCTGGTCAGACCGGTGGATTGTGAGTAACGTAAACCCACACTTACACTGACACACACACATGGTCCGCTCGTCTCCCCTCGAGAGCCGGCGTTGTGGACGGACATTCCAGCGGTTGCTGTTTCTGCCTGAAGCTCAGAGAGCTGATACACATGCACCAATGGGCCCCAACTGCACACCTGTTTGTTTGCTTTCTTTTCTTTCGACACTTTCATAGTGTGCTAACAAATGTTTGGTGTGCAAGGGTGTGATTGTGTTCACTTTTTCTCCCTTATGCGGGTGTTTTGCTATTTTGTTCATGTGTACATATTCAGACACACACACACACACACACACACACACACACACACACACACCTTGTTTGCATCTGCTTTGAGTTACCTTCCTTATTGCTAGTTTTATTATTGTTTGTTAATAAATATGATCATTATTATTATTTAATTACATCTTGGGTGTGTTGGCTGCTCATTTTGTTTTGATATTTGAATGTACTGACTTTAACATATTGTATATATTTTTCTGGGGAGATACACATACACCACTTGAAGGTAAGTGTAGTATTTTCACAGTGGAGGCACCGCGCTACAAAATTTATTACTATACTACTGCTACTGCTAAGTGGCCAGTACTATGCTGGGTGACTAGCACCCGTGAAAAGGGGGTTACATATGAATCTATCTAATAGTGATGTCATGCTGGAGAAGGCGGAGTCTGTTGCGTACCAGTGCAGGGGCAGAGCCTGTGTCTTTGTTGGTCTTGTTGTTGACCTGTAGGGCATATGAGGGTAAAAATATGTTTTACACAGCATACAAATACGAAACAGAGGACAAGCAAACACAGAAAAATTGGGGAAGGACCTGTAATCCCAGGAACACTGGGGATAAGGGAAATGAAGGGAAATGTGAAAGGAGAAAAATAGAATTATGCAGATAGACAGAGAAACTCTCACAACACTGGCTAAGGAATAAAAGCAAACACAGCTCAGACTTTTAATAATTTCTCATTAATGTGTATTAGCAAAAAAGTCAGAAATTAGACATGACACCACCATCCAGGGAGGGCGGGGCTATCACGTGCTTCCTCCGAGGCATGTGAAGCTGGCCGACTGAATCTTTTCGAACACACCCTGAGGACAGCACTATCCACCCCCTTCTGTACACATGCGCTTAGACGCCCATGATTGGATAGTGTCACTGTGAGTGACTGGGGAGAGAGTTCAAGCCACCCTCCCTGAGAGCACAGGACAATGAGCTGAGCTACGGATAACTATGACATCACCAGGATTTGCTAACTTGTGATCTCCCGATGATTAGGGTGAACACCTTTCTGTTGTACCACTCGGGAGTAGAAATGAGTAACTTTTAATTAGCAGCACTAAAGCAATTACCGGCAATAAAGAATGACAAAAAATGACAAAAACAGCTCATAGTTTAATTTCATTTAGAAAAAAATGTCTCAATGTTAGCAATAAATCATTAATGGTTAGCTAATATTAGCCAATAATTAATTTATTTTACCAGTAACTAACCAGCAGCGATCAAATAAATGCACAGAAAGGTATGAAGAAAAATTGGTAAAAAATGATTAACTGATAACAGTAAAGTGCTTCAGAAGTAGATTTTAAAAACTCAGGAATGGTTGTTAGCCCCAAAAAATAGTTTTAAAACTAATGTGTGTGTTTGTGTAACGTTAATATTAACACACCTTCACACTGTCCGGCTTCTTGTTCAACAAGCTCTTAGCTGCTGTTAAATTAAAATAACATTAACATATCAGAATTTTAAACACACACACACATTAAACATGCAATAAGCAGATTAATAATGAGGTATAAGAGAATGGGCTGTATGTGTTGTTCTGATATCAAATATAATCACATTCTCTTCCAGAATCATCCATCTTAAAATATTCCATAAGATTCCATTCAGAAAGCAGAAAATTGAATAATTATAAACATTAAACTAAGGTGAAATTTTAGATTGAATAATAATAATAATTGCTATAAAAACACTTTGTGAATGTAATCTCTTCACTGCCATGCAGTACAATGCATCGGTCAAAATCCCATGCACCTGATTGGTCAGAAAGTTTCACATTCATTCAGTCTTACCTCCAGATACACGCCCACCAAAAAAGGAGGGACAATAACCAAGAGGAAGAAAAAGATATACATAATCTCTCAATCAACTAAAGAACTAAAGAATACATTTTTAACTAAATATTGTATAGAGTAAAAATAAAACAATGAGAAAGAAAGTACAGGGAAAGCACACACACACACACACACACACACACACACACACACACGTAGAAACCATACCTGAAAAGTTCCTGGTAACTAGCAGCGTGGTTAAAATGGCACCCTGATGGGAAGAAGAGAAAATACAGATTTAACACAGTGGTACACAAACTGTGTAATAACTCACTGAAACTGGTTTAAAATAGTTTATTCTCCACTCCCTGTTGAATACAGCTCATATGACAGCATCAAGTATGGTGATTATGGGTGAGGCTACACCAAAAGGGTATAGTTGTGATTATTCAGTGTTTTTGTAGGAGGAGTCAACTATAATTACCGGATGTTAACCTAGCGTTCCTGTCGTCAGCTTCATTCCCATCATTCCCTTATTACATTGTGAATGAAGAGAAGTGTGGGAAGAAAGGGAAACACAGGGAAAAGAGTGAAAGGAACAAAGGGAATGAACTGAAGAAATGAATGAAGAAAACAATTTATAAAATAATAATAAACATCATCTTTGTTAATATAGCACCTTCCATACAAAAGGCTTTACAAAATGACAATTATATAATACAGTAATAGGATAAAGAGTAAAGGATAAAACATTTGATTCATGAAACACCTAAATTGATTTCTTAAAGCTACACTATGTAGGATTTCTGCTTTCTAGAAGTGATGTTTCGGATTTGCAGCCAACTGAATGCCCCCCTCCCTCACCCCTCCCTTTCCAGGTGCGTATTAGAAGGTACAGTGGCCATCAGGTGCTGCATCGTACAAGCCGAGGGCTAACAAAATTATATTATCATCTATCACCACATCGAGTAGCCGGTAAACTGATGAGGTTACTTTTAATAGGTATTTAGAAAATGTATTTAGTTATTTAGGTTGTAAAACTATAGGTCATGAAAGATAGCGCAGTGTGTTCCGCGGTGTGATAGTGTTTTATTGGTAACATTAGCAGGATACATTTGGGTTTTTTTTCCATCTGAAGAGTCAAATATCAGATATACCACCCAGTAATGTTACAAGGTTAGATATACACCGAGAGAGAGGAAGAGGGTGAGGATTGTTCAGAGCCAGGCATGGAAGAGGAGCTAACCGAGTTGCTGCTGCTTCTGCTGCTCAAATAGAAAAGGAAAAAGTAGAAACCCTTCAAAACGTCCAACGAGAAGTAACAGAAGTCCAATTTCAACTCGTTTTGCTTCATGCTCTCTCTTCTTTAATCTGTTGTTAGCAAGTAAACTAAAGGGAGCCGCAGTGAAGCTGGCTGATTTTGCACTCGCAATTGAGGTACTTTGAGGTATTTGGGGGATTTTTAATTCCCCCAAAATCCTACATAGTGTAGCTTTAAGAGATATATAATTAACATATAAAAATATGAGACTAGAGAAAGTTAGAGGGAGGTGACTAATACCCCTGAACAGAACCTAATGCCCTTGCCTCATTAAATGGTCTGCCTCTTAACAGAGAATATAAAAAGAAAGAAAATAAAACTCAGGTTTGCCTAGAAACATGCTGTTTTGAAGATACATGTTTTAAGTTTCCTTTTCAAGAGGCTGAGTGATTGATTGGCTCTCAGTTCCTCAGTAAGAGAATTCCAGAGTTTTGCTTCTTGGTGGCTAAATACTAACTCTTCCAGGATACTGCTGTAGGATGATCTCAGTGCCCATCTTTGGGCAGCTGGAACACATTTACCAATAATTTCAATGAGACAAAGACGGTCAAGACAATGGAGATATTTCAATAATCAATGAGAGAATCTTAAAATTAATTCTAAAGGACACATGTAGCATCTGGAGAGGTTGGAGTGCTGGTGTACTGAGATCTCTCTTTTTTCCTACGGGTCAGGACTTCAGCAGCAGCATTCCAAACATGCTGCTTTGTTAAGAGCAGATGAAAGAGCATTACAATTCTCTAATCTTGACGTGATAAAGACATGAACAGGTTTCTCGCTGTCTGCAGGGGACAGAATGTTCTGGACCTCGCAGAAGTTGGGAAGGCAAAAATGAAAATGAACAATGGGAGTAAAGGAAACCAGGGGAATGAAGGAAGTAATTGGAATGCAAGAATGTAGAAAATTATGGGAATGACAGGAATGATGGGGATGATGGAATGAAGGAAATAACAAGAATCAATGAAACAATTGGAATGGTGTGAATTAAAGTAATAAAGTAATAAAGGAAACAGTAAATTACAGGAACACCACATTAAAGGTATGGAGTAAAGGGAATTCCAGAAATGAAAGACACAAGTAAAGGAAACAACAGGGAATTATAGAAATGAATGGAATGATCACTATGACAGGAATGATGGGAATAACTGGAATGACAGTATGGTAGTCAGTGTGGGAAATGGAGGAAATTATAGGAAATGTTGAGATGAAGGAAGTTACAGGAAAGGGAGGAATGACGACTGGAATTAGGCGAACAGTGGGCATTTTGTGACTGAGAGAATTATGTGATTAAGGGATTAAGTGTGTGTGTGTGTACCTTCAGCTTCCTCCTGGCATTAAACTTCTTCAGACACTCCACAGTTTCCTGTCGGTGCATCATGGAGGCCACCGTGGAGCGTTGCTGTTGAAGACAATGTGATGAGTTAGCTAAATCCTGAATTCATTATTATTCAGCAGTTTGTAATAAGTATAGAAAAACAACCCAATGTGTGTTTGTGTGACTGTGTGTATTACTTACACAGATCCAAGGGTGTTTGAGAGCCTCGGCTGCTGTGATGCGTTTGTTGGGGTTAATTGTGAGCATTTTATTAATCAGATCTTTTGCTTCAGGAGTCACTGTGTCCCATTCTGGAGAGGGAAACTACATACACACACAATTAATCAAAGACTGATAAGAATGAATAGGACTGTCAAAATTAATTCATTAATAAACATGACAAATTTAAAAATCATTAACATTATATAATGCATTAATGACATGACTGTATCTGTTGCTGAGATTTAGACAACCGAGGCAGACACTGGGACACTGAGCTTTTAAAATCACATTTTACAATCATAAGCTACTGTTATTATGCTTAGGTTGCTAAGCACTTGTCCTGTGTTTTGGGATTTTTATGGTTACTGTAGGATGGAAGTTACTGCTGTATACTGTGAATGAAAGGGTAACTTTTACACAGTTCTGTTTGTTTTAAAACACTTCAGGTGAGGGTGTTGCAATTTGCAGTCTTTTTGTTGCAGCAAATTTAAGTAATGCAAAAGTGCAATGTCTTTTACCTACACTACATGGCCAAAAGTACGTGCACCCCTGCCCATCACACCCATATGTGCTTGTTGAACATCCCATTCCTGATTTATTCCTCTTTGCTATTCATTCAGCTACAAGAGCATTAGTGAGGTCAGGCTGTTGGGATTAATATTGAATATTAATGAGCACACACATCATATGCTCCGGCTTTGATCTGCTGATAGAGACGATGCTGATCTTCATCCCAAAATGGAGGATAACCAACTAATAAGATGTAGAGGATCACACCTACAACACACACACACACACACACACACACACACACACACACACACACACACACACACACACACAGAGTTTCTTACACTGAGGGCTTTTAAATATATATATACACACACACACATACACACACTCACCACAGGCCCACATGTCCACTGGTTTGCCATAAGGATCTTTCCTCAAAACCTCAGGAGACAGATAACCAGGAGTCCCAGCAAAACCTGCACACACACACACACACACACACACAGAACACCGAACCACACATCACCCAATTTAACTCTTAGTTGCAAGTCCCATTAACTGAAACTCCATCAGTGTACAGGGATGGGTGTGTGTGTGTGTGATCTTACCAAACCAGGCCTGCTGTTCACCCTGTACCTCAATCGCGAGTCCAAAATCAGCCAGCTTCACTGCAGCTCCCTTTAGTTTACTGGCTAACAACAGATTCTCAGGCTAAAAAACACACACACACACACGCACACACACACACAGAACACCGAAACACATATTAAGGCTATATTATTTATTTAGCTATCTATAGGATTTGGGGGGAATTTATTAACAGAAATAGAATATGGTATTCATAAGTATGTTTTCTGTAGTGTACAAATACTTGTAATTACAAATTGTTGTGTTTTTGTCAGCTCAGAATGAGCCATTTATATCTTCATAGGTTATGTGTCCATGTCTAATGGAGACTGCCATTTTGCACCGCCCTGTTGCTACATTAGTCCAAAAGGGACAAACCTCTAGAGAGCGCCTTCGGTGTTTCATGTTTCTACAAGCAGCAGCATGAAGCCAGAAGAAAGAAAGGAAAGGAATCAGTGTTTCTGGCGAACGTGTTTGAGGGCCCAAACTTTGTAACTATGAAGGATTATACTTATTATTTAACACAATAAACAGTAAGGGAGCACGAATCCTCTTCAAAGAAGTGAAAGCATGAAGCAAAAGGAGGTGAAATTGGAACAACGGGGCGGTGGAAAAAATGGATAAACAAACATGGTGTTACTTTTCCCTGATGGAAATCACTGATGAGGAACGAATGTTTTCAGAGTGACACTGAAGTTGCCTGTTTTGTGCTGGAAGGTAATTGTATTTAAATAATGTCAAAATATTGCTGCATCATGCTGTTCCTATAGTATTTACAGTATATAATCATTCATTAGTGTCGCTGATGTTTCCCAAATAATGAGTTGCGTTACATTGCAATAACACACCAAACTACAGACTGCAGTAACACTGCTACTGGTAAAGCACAGAGCTGCAGTGGAAACACCACCTTCTGTTCTGTTGGTATTGTTCAAGTGGGATTGGGACCAAAAGGTTACCGGTTCAATTCTCCGGCCCGACAAGAAGAATATGTGGGTCGTGGGAATGAATAAACAGCACTTCCCCTTCCCTCTGCATCCATGGCTGAAGTGCCCTTGAGGAAAGCACCTAACCCTGGGTGTGTGTTCCCTGCTTGGCTGAGAAAGAATTCATACCTTAGTTCAAGGTATGCCATTATAATGTGGTATAATTTTATAAATACAAACTTTTGTTACTTCTTGCCATTTTGAAGGGTTTCCACTTTTTCCTTTTCTATTTGCGCACAATGCAGAACAAGTAACAATAATATTAATTACCAATAAAATGCTACCACAATGTGGAACACACCACGCAGTCTTTCATGGAAGTTATGACCTATAGTTTTACAGCCTAAATGAGTGTTTGTGTTTGGATGAGTATGTTTGGGTGTTTGTATATGGGTGAGTGGTTTTGGCTCAGGTTGGAGAATTGTGTTCCTATATAGTTCAGGGCCAGTGGTTAGTAAGGATTGGTTTGGGGGGAGCATCAGAATACTCTCTCTCTCTCGCTCTAGAAGTGATATGTGCTCTTTACACACACACACACACACGCGCACTCATAAAGTCTCTGGACATTCAAGACATTTAATAACCACTGACCCCACCATCCATATCACCCCCACACCCCATGGACAGAGCTGTCAGTAGCTTAATAACACACATTAGCTCGCTCACACACACTGTGGCCTTTAAGTTCCTGCTGTGTAAGTGAATCACCAGTACATACGCGTTCTGCCTCACACATTCTCACTAACTATCACACACATGCACGCACACACACACACACCATTTATCCCGCTGTTGTCAATATTAGAGCTATGTGTGTTAACTGCTGTAAATGTTGAATGTCAGTCAGCTATGTTTAAGGTCAGAACACTTTGTGTGTGTGTGTGTATAAGTAACCACCTGTCTACCTATCTAACTCATCTCCATTGATATTCTTCCTGTATGCCTGTCTATCTGTGCTTTGTATCATTCATACTGTCTGTGTGTGTGGTTGAACTAGTGGAAAGTAATTATCATTTCAGCCATCACTGAAGCGCATGCACACACACTGAGCTGTGAAATGGAGTTTCTTGCACATATTTATCTGTGTGTGTCTGTGTGGTGTTCTTCACACCCTCTTGTGTGCCCATTTCATTTTTAACTGTTATTCAGTGGCATTTCCCCTTCACGTTCACCTGGTAGTGTACAACACACACACACACACAAGAAGGGAGAGTGAGTATATGTTCAAAGAAAGCGAGAGGGATAGAGGGAGTGAGAGAGAGAGGTAAAGAGGAGGATGAAAATAATGGAGTAGCAGATACAGAGAATAGAATATAGATGGACAAGGGAGAGATCACTGTCTATTTGTTTATATATAGATCTGTCAGTATATCCATCTGTCTGTCTGCATGTATCTCTATGTGTCTGTCCTTCTGTCTCTCTGTTCATCAGTCTGTCTGTCTCAATTTTTTTGTCTGTCTGTTTGTCCCACTCTCTCTCTCTGCCCCCCCCATCTACTCACCCATCTTTCTATTTCTATAGTCTGATTGTTTTTTCTGGTTTGTGCATTAGATCTGTGCTTTAATTTTGTCTGTAAATAAGTAATATTTATTTCTATAGCACAGTTTAATGCACACACACACACACACACACACACACACACACAGAAGGAGAGAGAAAAAGAGAGAGAAAGAAACACACAGGAAATGGATAAATACAAACTTTTCCCTAACTACAGGCAGATTTTACATACAGACAGTTGATGGATTTTAATGAACCTTCAAACAAACACTTATGTAACTTTTATAATGCTAATGATTTATTTTAAAGTTAGATAAAATTGACATGTGATGTTATACAGTCAAGTAATAATTCTGTTTTTTTTTTTGAGAAATGTGTTTATAATGAAAAATAAATCAGACCCAGAATGGAGCTGTGTGGAACTCCTTGAGAACCAAACGCTGTGGAGGAGAACAAACATTCTCCATCTGAAATAAGATTTAATCCAATTCAGAGAATTCAAACAGCAGCTTAGTCACACAGCGATAGAAATGTTTCAGTTCAGTTTGTCACAGTGTGATTAGAATTTAATTGTTTTTGAAGCATCCTTTTTTATTCATTTGTTTTATACATTCTGAATTTTGCAGGAAAATGCAATGATGATGCAAAATGATGTCCTCATTCTGATTTTTTTTAACTTTGATATAATTTACATTATTTTATATAAATCTTGTTTTTGTCAGAAATATCAGATGTCTGATGTTTTTCACATTTCAAAATGTGTTAGTGATTAAACATTTAGTGAAATAATACAAAATTAATTCAGACTGAATCATCACACATTTAAATAATAAAATATATTTAAACATTAAAGTTAAAACTCTGATGAGGTGACTGTCAAATGCACAGCGAGTCAGTCTGATCCATGTACAATCTGATCCAATTACAATTACAATCTGATTTTTGGATTATTAGAGCAGTGCTGTCACTGAGGGAAAATGACTTCTACTGGAATTTTAAGAGGAAAGACAATTTTGAAAAACGATCAATCATTTCTATCCATTATGCTGTCTCTCTCATTCTCTTTCTTTTTCTATGTCTGTCTCTTTGTCTGTCTCTCCTTCAATGTAGTCAGATTGCTCCCTTCATATTTCTTTCATATTTATTTAATCTTTATACTTATTTTTGCTCGCTCTCTCTCTCTCTCTCGCTCTCTCTCTCTCTCTCTCTCTCTCTCTCTCTCACCCCCAGCAGCTGTTTCTCCTGCTCTTCTTTGGCACAAGTTTTATTTTTCACCTCCTACATCAGATCCAGGGTGTGTGTGTGTGTTTCATTCCCCAGTGGAGCTCAGTTTAATTGTTGGCTCTCCAGGTTTCTGCCGAGGCAATCCATCAACATTCTGTGTGTGTGTGTGTGTGTGTGTGTGTGTGTGTGTGTGTGTTGGATGTATTGTTTCTTTCTGGAGTGGAGTCCAAAATCAGTTTGAGCTTTTGGCCCGATTTGTCTGTGTGTCTGTGTGTGTGCGTGTGTGTGTGTGTGTGTGTGTGTGTGTGTGTGTGTGTGTGTATGTCAGCCACTTGGTGGCGCTGTGGTATCATTAGACCCCCTGCACTTCCTCTGTATTTTACACACACACACAGCATCATATATAACCTGTCTCACCTCCATTACTGCTGCTAATGCACTAGTGCTTCTTGTTCCCATCACAGTTATCTGCTCTATACCATATCACAGATGTTACAGATTAGCCTCATGCTAATCATGCTTATCAGTCACACTAATCATAATGCTTTACACATTAGCATCTGCATAACAGATTTTGTGGAACTAGTCTGAAGATAATGTTAACAGGTGATCTGATCTTTTATCGCTAGTTAAATAAATCCCCACGGTAGCATCTGGATTACAAACACAGTGTGATTAGCATTAGCTTTAATACAATAATGACAAAAACACACTTGGCAATCTACATAAAGCAAATGGAGAACAATAATCCAACAAATGTAACTAAAACTAGTGAACCAGGATTATTAATTAGCATTAACTAAATGGGGGGATCAGTGCAAGGGAGCCCTAGTGATGCAACTAGACAGAGGTGGAACAAAGGAATGTAGAACACAGAAGTAGGATTGAGACAATAATGAGGAAAAATGGAACAAGGAATTAAAACTATTGACAGTTGAATATTGGAGTGAAAATGTAGAACTAGGAAGCAAGAAGTAGGTTAGATGGAAACTAGCACTATATAATTACTTTATGGAAAATTAGTCATTCCCCATCCCTGGCCGTGTTCTCAGGTAGGTATTCCAGAGCATCCAGAGACAATGCAAATTCCCTGTTTTCTGTTTATCAAAAATATTATACTTGGTCATTTATTTATTGAGGAAAATAATCGAATATTGCATATTTGTGAGTGGCAAAAGTATGTGAACCTTTGCTTTCAGTATCTGGTGTGACCCCCCTTTGCA
>JAQMYM010000013.1:159814-177543 GCA_030014255.1 Parauchenoglanis ngamensis
GTAGTTGTAGGACAGCTCGGGTAAAGTGCACAGGAAGATGAGGTCAGACACTGACAGGTTAAACAGATACACGTTTGAAGACTTCCAGTTAGGGAGGCAAAAGATATAGCCCAGGACCACCACTAGGTTGCCGATGAAGCCAATGGTAAATTCCAGACCATACATTGGAGAGAGGTAATATCTCTCCAATAGTGGTGTGATGACACTGGAACAGTTGTCCTGCAGCCATAAAAATGAGTGTATATATAATTATTGCAAATAAAGGGCTCTATTTTCATGTCATTGCAGGTGTAATTTGCTGGTAATGCTAGCTATGATTTGGGGTGCATTTAATTTTTTTTCACCCTTGAGCTCTGTTACTATTTTCATGGCATCAATTAATGTGCTTTGCTAATGTGTGTGGAATGGTGTAAAAGGAGTTTTGATGTTCAGAATCCACCTATGCAATGTGATTTTCAAATCCATTTTGGTCAAAAAATGGATGACTTTTCCCTATTAAAGTGTAGAATTAAGTGTATGTTTTTAGTGGGTGTTCACAATGTATATAATTGCATTTCAGTTTAAACAGGCTACTTCATCCAAATACTAATTAAATACAACACTATTATCATTACTGTAAAATAAGAATGAACAACTTAGTTGTGGCTACTCCGTGGCAAATTATATGGAAAGTTCTTATTCAGTTTCACACTAGGTTTCATTTTAACCAGCATCTAAATCCATGCCAGCTGAGATGCACCATAAAACGCATGCCCATCCATTCTACTTTGTACATACACATTCATATATTCACACATAAATGAAGCATAAATTTCACTGATAGTAATATAACATGTGCTTCCATAATTCAGTTTCATGATCTCCCTTAGATGCTTTGTTTTAATCAGGCCTGCTGTGAAATGATGGTCTGTGGCTTTAGTTCTCTTTAATCTTTCAACCTTGTTGCTTTTAATATGATCAGATTTAATTACATAAATAATTTTTATCCATTGATAAAAAGTGATAACTTATGGTTTATCATGTTTTGATTCATAAATTGTTTTAATTAATGAATGAAACTGCACAATTTAGAATTAATGCTGTACTTATGAATTGTTCTGTGAAATTATTAAGTTCACCACCATTAAGAATGAAAATGGGCACTTATGTCCTCCTTCGTTACACTAACACATACAGTACGGTCCAAAAGTCCGAGACCATTTTTCTGAGGTTGTTTTTTAATTTTTTAAAATTGGAAATAAACAGAAGGTTTTAGAGTTTTGAAATATTTAAACAAAGAAAATGTCCAATATCTTGAATGTTTGAGATTCTGCACTATTTCTAGGTCCTCATTTTAATGTAAGCAGATTTGTGATACTGACAGTGTTAACTGCTTTATGAAATTCATGTAAATATATATATATTTTTAAATCATTGTAATAAACTAGAAAAGAATGCAAAATAAATGTATTATCTCTAGTGGTCTCAGACTATTGGACCCCGCTGTATATACTGAGTAACACAGAAAATATATTTGCTTTCTACCAGTAAGCAATTTTTTACCAATAAAATGAACATGAAATTTGTATGTGAAATATAAATCATGTCATTAAAAAAAACATCACTGTGTTGCACAGCACACACTAAAATCTTAATGGAAACAAAAGAAACTGATTTGATTGGACACCTCTTAGTAATGTATTCACTAAAATTTTAAGTTTAAAATGTAACACCTTTTGGTATTGGCACCATTATAACACCTGTGCCAGTGCAAGATATTAAAAAAAAGGCAACTTGTTTTTGTGTGTGCACGATGACCATGAAAATAGAGCCCAAATTCTCTGTGGTATGAGGTTGTAGACTGTGATTATACCTATGCAAGAGCTAATTTTACACAGGGGATTTCTCATCTGTATGATAAAACATGCAAAATTTCTTTGCATAAAGCTTGCAAGGCTTCAGCTTATTAGATTTTTTAATCAAGAAAAGGGTTAAAATACTAAATTCAATACCAGCAAGTAATTATTTAAACTAATATGCCTTTTACTTCTTCCTTATTTTACAAAACCGATTGTACAGAGTATATAGGATCTGAATACTTGTGTATATGTGATATGTTCCTTTTAAATTTACAACAAATATAATTCATGACTAAAAAAGTCTATAATCTATCTTATGCATAATTAGATGAAAAACTGAATAAACATATTTAGTTACACTTCATTTGCAAGTACTTAGATACTTTGTGAATAATCTGAAATAAAAGATAATTTGCCTATGGCTAAGCATCTAGAAAATTTAAGACCCTCTGGTTGAACCCTTGAAGTTTCTCTGTCGAAACCTACAATAGATTATTTCCAGAAGAAAACTTTTGTTTAAGATTAAAACTGTTAGTTATTAATTATTAAGAATCTTTGACGTACCCATGATAAGGAGTGAAAAGCATTGAAAATACATTCATAATTAACCAACATTGAGGGTAGATTTATATAAAATTAAACTAATGCATTAGGTAATAAACATAACATTGATGTATAATACCTACCTGTCATAGATTTTTAAGAATAAACTAAACTTTAATCTCTTATTGTAAGTAAGTAAGTAAGGTGCTTGTACAGCTAATATTTTACTTCTAAATATTAGATTCTTTGAAAGAAAAAACTACCATGACAATACAATAATCTTTTGTAGCAGTGGTACTCATTAATGCATATTAATACATATTATATAGTACACATTAACTTTCTCAAAAGTATGTATATTTCGAGCATTCTTACCATTGCGCTGTTCGGTCTGTTGGCTTTGGGAGTGTGAAGTCAGCTTTTCAGGGTTCCTTATTCCAAAATTCACTGCACCGCCCATTTGTAGCACATCATCATTACACGTAAATTGAACACTGTATTTATTTGGTATTTTTCTAACCAGAGATCTGATGCAATGACACACTGATGCAATCTGATGCAATGAACACTTTGTTGCTTTTCTTCTTTCTTTCTCTGCATCTGTCTCTGCCTTTCACTAATGTTTATTTGCTTATTAGCATTTCTGAGAGTTTTGTAGAGGTACAGATGGAGGGGTGATAAGTTTTGTTAACTCAACATTGTTGACTCAATTTGATGTCACTTTTGCAATGGCTTTGTACAGTTTAATCCCAGCTAAGCTATAATTGATCGATCAGACTGGCAATGCAATGTAAGGAGAAATGTCTGAAGTGAACTGACAATGAGTTCAATGTCTTTAAATGTCACAGATAACCTTAATAATTGTTTATACATTTTTAAATGTTAAGACTTCTTTTGGTTTTACTAAAAGTGGAAGAATACTAAAACAGGCTTTTACAAACAATTGTAACTTAACACCAACAGCATCTATAAGGAAGCCTACAAGACGTATAGTCCTTTTTTAAAACTTTTGTATGCCTGAATTGCCCTTAAAATATATTTAATATAACAGAAAGTTATTGGAAAAAAAACAATTTCCGATATTTGACCTTGCTGTGATCATGACCCTGTTTGGATCAGTTCCAAAATCTAATAAGTTGCTGGTTACAATGATAATTCCATATACATTTGTATATATTCAAACATTTAACCATTTGTTCTTGAGATATCATACAACCAAGAATCACAGACAGATGTACAGACAGATGAACAAACCAAAATCATTATGCCTTCACCTGCTAGTTGTGGAAGCATATAGTAAGTATAAAAATGTGTTTTGCGTGTGTCCTTCAGTTGCTTTAAGGAAAATGAAAAATCACCACGATTACCAGCATTGCCAGAAGGATTGTTCACAAGGTCTTTCAACTAGAGAGTGTATCCACCAGCTTCATGTGGCAAACCTGTCTTGCTTAAACTACCTCAAGAATTACTGCTTAATTGTTACTAGTCATGATGTCAATTTCAGATATTTGCAATGCGATTTACAGGCCATATTTTACAGTTAAGCTATCAATATTTTTGACTAGATTTAATTCTGTTTCATCATATACTGAATGCAATTATTACTAGCCATAATTCATATAGAAGGTATCTTTAACTCAGTTATGTCTAGTCATATATAATACTTTACTTACATTGAATTCCTATCTATCTTATCCACATCTAAACGTTTTACAAATAAAAATGTAAAAATATCTGCAATTAAATTTTTATTTCTAGAAATTGCAGGTATCCACAGTTCTGATCCTCCATATCCTCAGAGTTTTAGTGGGTTTTTTTTTTCTTTTTTCTTTTTTTGAACAAATGTGAGATGACCCTTTGTTATGTTTTTGCATAGCAACTCTCACATGGATGGCATTTTTTATCTCTTTTTCATGGTGGAATCATAAACACTGATATTTTCTGAGTCAAGGCCTGAAGTTCCGTAGATGTTCATCTGGATTATTATCTAGATTATTTTATGACTTTCTAATAAAAGGAGTTATCAGTGTGCTCTTGGAGGAATTTTGTTAGGCTGACCACACTGACAAGATTCACCACTGTTCCAAGTTTTCTCCATTTGTAGATAATGGTTCTCACTGTGGTTCACTAGAGTCCCAGAGCCTTAGAAATGGCTTTGTAACCCTTTTCAGACTGATATATTTCATTCTACAACATTTATTTCTAGTCTACCAATTTAACTGGTCAATTGGCATGCCAGGGGTGCTGATTAAAAGCAATAAAAGCAGTGGGATATTTCACTGTGTGTATCATTCCACTCATCCACATAAAATTCCACATTCCTACTTCAAAACAGTTACTACAATAGTGTTAGCAAAATCATCAGCCGACATAGCAAATAATACTTTTCAAGAATATAACCTTTGACTTAAAATATGAAAGCTCGTCATATGAAGATGAAAAGGAAGAATGTACAACTCAATGACCTGCTACAAAGTGAGTGTGGCTTCTTCAGGACCTATTACTGCTCATGGAGCAAACATTGGGCTATATTGTGTCACTTCCTCAATATTAATTTCTTGTTTATAGAACTATAAAAGCAATATTACACTCAAGGTTGCGCTGTTGTACTGAATATAGGCATGACTGTGATAAGCTTTAGGACTCGGCCTGCGGCCTTGCACCTGCAACCAAATCACAGCCATGCTGATATTCAAGTACAACACTCCCTCTCATGTCATATTGCTTAAATAGCTTTCTTTCTCCTATCTTTTGGAATTTCTTTTGATTGAGGCATAGTATGCTGCTTGTTGAGACCTTTCAGCCTACTTCACATTGCTGGAAAGGTTCCCAGTTATAAATGAAATTTAGCTAACTGGTTGATTATTGGTCTTGGATAATTTTTCTTCAATAAATGAAATGAAATTATTTAAAGACTATATTTTGTGTTTATTCAGATTGTCTTTGTCTTATATAAAATTTCTGTTTGATGTTTTAAAACAATTAAGTGTGAAAAATATGCAAAAATAGCAGACAATAGGGAGGGGGGAAAATCGTTGCATTGTAATTTCAGATCTCTGAAATATAGTAGATAGCAGAAAACTGAAATTCAGTTAAGAATAATTTCAAAATTGAACCGTGAATATATGGACCTGGAATTTTACTAGTAAAAATGTCTATGTGGATATCTTTCTGGATATCTTGTGTAAATTTCTATAGTAATTTCTTAATAAAAATGTAGTTGCAGATATTCGGGATTGCATTTTTAATAGTAAAAGTAAGTTTGGGACAAGAAATAAATTGTATTATCAGATCTACTATTTAAATAGTCATAACATTATAGATATCTTAGGAAGTTACTGAGAGTTCGAATGTAATTGAAGAAATCTACTATCCAAATTCTTGCTAGTAAGTATATCTGCTCTATTTTTAATATGATAATATTGACTCATGAATATTAATAAAGTTCCATTAAGAAAACCACCATGTGGTGAAAAAAGCTAAAGGATTAGAGCAGAGCAGAATTTAATTTTTCCTCAGGCAGTTGAAGAGAACACTGTGCTGTTTTGTATGGTTCTAAATGCAGTAGCCATTGTTTGACAGCAACTGCAGTGGAGCAGCCATGACAACAGGTTTTCAACTATAAAATTATCAAATGTGATTGGGATGAATAAGTAGTATATGTATAGCTCAGGTATGTTCAGGCATGTCACGTTTGTTGTAGTGTTGATTATTGTTGCAGGTGAGGGCATGGTTTAACATGAGTCCGCAGCAGGACTATGGTGGAATGAGCATTTAACATGGCACACGTGTTGTTATTTAACTGTTTAAGACAATAACCTAATATTATATTGTAATTGTACTATATTGTATTATATTGTATAATATACACTAATTTGGGCCCACCCTGGGATTATTTAAAAAATAAATAAATAAATGTTGCACTGCTTTGTCAAATTTTTATTACAAAATATTAGAAATGCTTAAAACAAATGTAACTGTCTGGTTTTGAAATGCAATGTAATTATATACATTGTAAGTGCAATTTAATGAAAACGAGTGCCTAAGTGCGAATTTCATCCAAATAACCACCACTTGCCTTTATTTATTTAGCACAGATTTGTTGTAAGTTATTTAATAACTTTTGTCCAAAGCATCCCAGCAGCATTTCAAGCATGCAAACAGTTCTGTCTCATTTGCTGGACACTCATTTCAAACTTGTCGGTCCAGCTTGTCCCATTCCAGTTTAATGAGAGAAAGATCTGGAGACTAGGGAGGCCAAAACATAATTCTCAAAACTTTTTTGCTTTTATTTGGACTGGATATTATTTTGGCACAATTTTGAAGAATACTTTTGTGTTTACTTTTCTCAGGATTTTGGGCTATATATTACTTGCTTCCTGTTACTTAAGTTATAACGGCTCTCCTTGTAAATGTGCAGTAAGAGAAGTTTCACTACAGTCTTATTACCAACACATATCTATGACATCTATCTTCGGTGGATCAAATGGTTTCAATTTAAGTTATGTAATAATCCTGTATCAATTAATTAATTAACTTTAATCCAGAGCTGAAATCCCTACACTGTTCACCCAGAGAAGGTCATAGTGTGCCATCTCCCAGCTGCTAGCCAAAACATTTGCATGGGTCCAGTGGCACCAGTCTAACTTGTTGATCAATGCTGTCCAACAGGCAGAGGTTCACATGTCCATGTACATGGACACAGAGACATGGTGCATCCTCCTGCTCATCTACAAAACTCCATGGGGCCACAAACCCAGTGTATTTGCCAGTTTTAACCTCTCCCCACCCTGACTAAACTTACTTTTTCCTTTTCATCTTCTCCAGAAATCTGGAATGGGGCCACCCATTAATTGGCCAGGATTGGAATGGATTGGTCAGGGTTTAATCAGTTAGGACTGGGTAGGTCCCAGCTAGAAAAATGGTGTGAGGTTTGTTCTGCCTTGGCTGCTGTTGCTCTTCTGCTTACGTTGCATGACACAGACCAGACAGAGACAAGGCTTCTCCTCAAGCCTCTTTTGGATCTTTATCTGGAGCAAGATCCCCTTCAAAAGAATGAGGATATTGCTTTGTATTGTTTTATTATTGTGATACAATAACCAGAAGCAGTGCCTCTGATAATGATCTCTGCAACTAGCAGTGAGGCACTGTTTTAAGTAATCTCCTGAGGAGGGATCCCAAAAGAGATCCTAACTGACCAGGGCATGTTATTCATGTTATGAATTGCTGGGAAATAAAGCAAATTGATGAGAATTAAAGTGATCTGCACCAGCATCTATCATCTGCAAATGGATGGGTTAGTGAAGTGCTTTAATAAAATGCTTAAGAACATGATTTTTAAGTTTGTGAATGCTCACAGATGAAATTGGAATAAATGGTAGGAAGTCCTATTATTTTCAGTTCAGAAGATTCCCCAGGCCTTCACTGGATTTTCCACATTTGATTTATTATACAAGTAGAGGTCCTGGGGTGTGCTGGATGTGGGTAAAGAAAACTGGGAGGCTGGTCTAATGCCTAAAGCTCCACATGGGGTCACTAATTGCAGGAGCATTTGATCATGGATCAAGAAAGACAGCAAAAGCTCTATATTGGGCACAGAGACAAAATTGCACTGTGAGATAAAGTCCTTCTCTTACTTTCCACTTCTAGCTTAAAATTACTCCCTTAGTGGCAAGGGCCCTGTTGAGGTTACACAGAAAATGGGAGAAACTGACTGTGAGGTCAGTTGCACACTGACAGGGGAAACACATTCCACCTGCAAATTCCACCTTAACCTCTGCAAAGAATGGAGGGAGATGGTCGCTGTTGCTCTGCTGATGTCAGCAAAAAAGAGACAACAGTTGGGCCTGGCATGTCTAAAAATTCAATAAATTATAAAAATAATAATAAAAAATTCAATTCATGTCGTGCCTATTCAATACCAAGGATTATTGTTAGGTTTCCTAGTCATCAAAGACATCTTTCTCTAACCCATTCTGATTACACCAATTTGTAGCACTTTCATGAGGCCTTTAGATGTGTCGCCCATGTTTGAAAGACAGTTGGATTTGTTGTTATGGCCCCACATTGCATATACTGCTGAATATATAGATGACATTATAATCTATAAGAGCATACGCAGCATGTGAATCTTGATCAGATTCACATCTGTTTACACTCTGATACTACTTATTATGGCACCCATTCACTTTCTATTTAAATCACACACCCCTGCAGTGGCTCCACTACATAAAGGATGCCAACGGAAGGATCGCTTGTTGGTATCCAGCATTACAGCCATTTAATTTCACTGTGGTGGCAGATGGTAGTGGCTGGCTCTGTCTTTCTCTCCTGCCAGGCAGGAGTCAGTCACAGGCTGGATGGCTCACTAGTCTGTGTGTGGTAGGTGGGGGTGTAGTTTAGCAGAAGTCTACAGCAGGAGTATGGGGAAATGGGCAATTAAAATGGCACACCTGTTGCTTATGTTTGTTGGCTTCTATTAACAAGCTGTTTTGCTCTTTCTATCCCCCCCCTTCACTCTTTCTGTCAGTGAGTTGGGCCGGTGTGTGTGTGCCACTATAGAAAGCATCCGCTTGTTTGCCATTACCACCTGGTTTGGTGCACCATCCTCCAGAGAAAAGAGGAAGAAACAACAGATTATCTAGGCTGCTGAGTGTCGTCACTCGTCATCAAGACCTGTCCATCACCAGGACAAGGATGCAAGCAGAAAAAATCATCAGTGACACCTCCCACCTTGCTAATTACCTATTCCAAAAGCTACCATCAGGAAGGAGCCTGTACTCCCTAATAACAAAATCTGCATGTCATCAAAACAGCTTCTTTCCACTGGCAATTTTAAATGTTAACCAGACTGGCAAGGCTGCATTTAATAATCACTACAATGCTGACTTGCCAGTAACAAGTAATCTTGCACAAAATGTTATTATGAATATTATATCACTGGTTCCTGTACTACATGCTTGCATATTATTATTATTATTATCAGTAGTAGTAGTAGTAGTAGTAGTATTGTTGTTGTTGTTGTAGTATAGATATATACAGTATACTGTATACTATGGCTAAAGTTCCCTGATGGATTAGTGAAGACCATAAAGTTTAACTTATTAGATCCAATCTTTTATTACTCACGAATTTAAAGTCTATTATTAAAATGCTGTGATTCAGATTAATTTTACATTACTTTCTTACTTTCTTTTTTACCTATTCTTGACAGACTTTTTTTAGCATTAATTGCAGATTTTAATATTCACAAAATTTATTAAATTCTTTTCAATTTTAGTATAATTTTACTGTTTAATGTCGATCCAGTTTTCGAGTCGAGTTTTCCAAGTATTTATTTATTAGTGCTTATTATAATGATGGGCATAGTCTTAACAACAGCTTAATGATAATTAAATTAAGTGAAAAAAAACATAATATAACTGTACTGAAAACATAAACCTATTCAAGAAGCTCCCATTTTATTCATTATTATTCAGTAGTATTACAGGCATTCAAGTAGAATAATGGTATTTTACTGCTAATACAATAGCTCCCCCTAAAGGTCACATGTCTGCAAATAACTCCATTTTACATTTCAATATTTTATATTCTAGGATTTATTTTAAATATGTTACAGAATATGAAGACATCTAGTGAATAAAATCACAACAAATATCAGAAACTACATTTATATTCATTACTGGTGGTCTGAATTATAAACTATAAATTAATGGCACTATTATATTAAAGGAATAGTTAAAAAAAAAATTTAAATAAAAATTAAACATACCCAAGTTTGGGCACATGAACTCAGGAACTAAATTTAAAAAAGCAACCTTCACACAAAAAATGTGGCTGATTGACTGCATTCTGATCACTTTAATTTGGAACAGGTGATGTGAACAGCTGAAGTGAATATCTCCTTACAATGGCACCTGCCAAGAGGTGGGATATATTAGGCAACACGTCAGTTCTCAAACTTGATGTGTTGGAAGGAGGACAAATGGACAAGCATAACAATCTGAGCAACTTGACTTAGGGCCAAATTGTGATGGCTAGATGACTGGGACAGAGCATCTCCAAAACAGCAGGTCTTTGTGGGGTGTTCCTGGTATGCAGTGGTTAGTACTTATCAAAACTAGTCCAAGAAAGGACAACCAGTGAACCGGCAACAGGGTCATGGGTGCCAAAGTCTCATCTATCCATGTGTGGAGCAAATGCTAGTCCATCTGGTGAGATCTAACAGAAGAGCTACTGTAGCAGAAATTGCTGGAAAAAGTGGCTATGATAATGCTGGCTATGATAGACAGGTGTCAGAACACTCAGTGCATTACAGCTTGCTGTGTGGTGGGCTGCGTAGTGTAGACGGCTCAGAGTGTCCAGGTTGACCCCTGTCCACTGCCAAAAGCATGGTGCAGCATCAGAACTGGACTATGGAGCAATGAATCAACTGGACCTGGCATGAATCATATTTTCTTTTCCATCAGGTGGACAGCCAGGTGCATGTGCATGTGTGGAAGACATGGCACCAGAATGCACTATGGTAAGAAGAGAAACTGAGGGAGGCAAATGTGATGCTCAGGGCAATGTTCTGCTGGGAACATTGAGTCCTGAGTCCTGCCCTTCATGTGGGTGTTACTTTGACCCCTACAACCTAACTAAACATTTTCGCAGACCAAGGACACGCCTTCATGGCAACAGTTTTTCCTAATGGTAGTGGGCTCTATCAGCAGGATAAAGAGCCCTGCCTCAAAAATGTTCAGGTATGGATTAAAGAACATGACAAAGAGTTTAAGGTCTTGACCTGGCTTTCAAATTTACCAGATCTCAATACAGTCAAGCATCTGTGGTGCCATATACCACAGCACACCTTCAGAGGTCTTGTGGAGTCTATGCCTTGATGGGTCGGAGCTACGTTGGCAACAATATTATATAGGTCATTTTAATGTTATGGCTGATATAAAGCTCTAGAAAAATTAAGAGAGCACTGCAAAATTATCAGTTTCTCTGGTTTTACTATTTATTATTATATTATATATTATATATTATTTATGATTACATAGGTATATGTTTAAGGAACATGAAAACTTTTGTTTTATTCCATAAACTACTGAAACCATTTCCCCCAAATTCCACATAAAATTTTGTCACTTAGAGAATTCAATTGCAGAAATAACATCTGGGCAAAGTTACAAAAAGATGCAGTGTTTTCAGACCTTGAATAATGCATAGAAACCAAATATTACACAATACTAATACTGTTTGCACTTAGAGAGAGTTCAGAAATCAATATTTGGTGGAATAATCCAGAGCTTTAATCACAGCTTTCATGTGTCTTAACATCTTATTCTTTCGGCTTATTCCCTGTTCAGGGTCGCCACAGCAGATTGCCTGTTGTCCGCTTCATCGAGTTGGCTGGGATTTTTCTGCCGGATGCCCTTCCTGATGCAACCCTCCCAATTCACACAGAAAGGCACCCTGGGTGATCCGGGTATCAAACCCAGGGTCTTCTTGCTGAGAGGCCACAGTGCTAACCACCACACCACCGCCACCCCTTTCATGTGTCTTAACATGCTTGGAGAATCTAAAATATAAAACATATTTTGTGGGACTTTTTTTTTTTTTTTTTTTTGCTTACCACATGATTCCATATATGTTGCATATGTTATCTCACAGTTTTGATGTCTTCAATATTGTTCTACAGTATGTGCCATGCCATGTAAATATAGGCCATGTTCTCTGTGGTGTGATGTTGTAGACTGAGATTATACCTAAGCAAAGCTAATTTTACACAGGGGATTTCTTATACCAAAAACAATATTTATTTAAAGCATGCAAAATGTCTTTGCCTAAAACCTATTAGGTTGATTTATAAAGAAAAGCTTTAAACAACAAAGTTAAATATGAGAAAACAACTATGCAAAACTAATATGCTCTGTAACTGTATGTCTCTAACTGTAACAACTCTATCTACAGACAGTAAGGATCTGTATGCTTGTAATATTTGGGGGGTAATATACTAATGGTACTCATTAATACATAATTATGCAAATTATCTAACACACATTAATATTTTTAAAGTATGTATATTTGAAGCATACTTACCATTGTGCTTAGTCTAATGGCTTTGGAACTTATTTCACAATGCAGGACAAACAATCAGCTATCACAGCTTGCTGCACATAGACACTGCTATGGTAGAGAAACACTACAAGCTATGGCTCCAGAAACTGGAGCAGTGATTACACCTAATTTTGTGCCTGGAAGATTTACGCATTTTACATGTTACAACATTGACTTTAATGAATCACACCTTGATGGATGAAGACAGGGACAGCAAAGGAGAAAAAGTACATCCCAGTTCATGCCATAGTGGAACATCCGCAGATGGAAGAACAAGTTCTCCAGCTGCTTCCAGGTTTCCATGCTCTGACTGGGAGTGACTCAACCTCATACATTACTGGACATAAAAAGAAGACTTGCTGGGTGTGTTTGTAGAGCACAACCATCTGCTTAAGGGGCTTGGGGAAGGTCCAGACCTTAGTGATCACACCATTAGGGATGTCGAAGTGTTTTTATGCAAATTGTTCAGTCAAGCATATTCATTAAAGGCATGACAATAGTGAGACTGCCACCAACCAGAGAATCTCTCTACTTTCACATTCAGCATTCTCACTTCCAGGCTTTAGTCTGGTGGCAGGCCCACTTGCAATATCCAGTTCTGACAACCCCCGGAAACCATGGGATGTGAAACCATAGTATTTTCACAGGATTTTTTTGGCCATTTCACATTGAGGTTAGACATTACTGCTATGAAATGTCAACATTGCTGGCCAACAAACAAGCAGAAATAAATATTTTGATATTAAAAGCAACCTACAGCAGTATTTATTTATGAATAGTGCTAAATAAGCAAGAACCCACTTCACAAAGATATTTTCAGCAACTTACAAATAAGGCAACACTAACCGATCGATCCCTTAATTGTTTTACAAAACTGCATATACATCAGTAAGTTTCATTTTTTTCAGTTTTTTAGTATGTTGCACACATAAGTTCATACCCTCAACATCAATCAGCTAATACCTACAGAAGAAGAAAGGTCTGGTTTTCATGATGCCATCGATTATTGCCCAATTCTGAGAAGCACACTTCAAAGAAAGAAGACAGGTATTTTGCTTCAAGTGTCTACTTGGCATTAATGAAAAGAGTTCTGAAAATATATAGGTGGCTCCTCAGTTCATGGAGCAGCCCAAGGGTGACAATCCCTTCCTGAAAACTGAAACAAACAAGCAAACCAAAAAAAACCTTATGCGAAGTATCAGTCTATATGAGAAAGTCAACACTTTCAGATCACTGAGGTACAATAAGCTATACTTTATGTATATCTACTCACTGTGTCTGTCCTGCATGTGTGCATCCATTGTCATAAGATTCTATAGCTGACTGGGCCATTCCTGTCCTCTACTGAAGAAACACAATGAGAACTCCTATTACATTCAAGTTCAAGTTCAAGTGGCTTTTATTGTCATTTCAACCATATACATGTGGTACAGTGTATATTGAAATGAGACAACATTTCTCCAGGACTAAGGTGCTACATATAAGACAACATAGAAGTACAAAGGTGCACAAGTGCAACAGAAGACAACATAAAGTGCATGGGTGCAAACATGGCAAAAACAACATGAAGTGCAAAGTGTGAAAATGTGCAAACATTGCAAACAGTGCAGACATAACGAGATGACAAAAACACTGTCACAAGACAGTGCAGACATCACAAGACAAGACAGTACAATGCTAGTTCAATGTAATGTGCAAATGTGCAAAATTGTAGAGGTAGAGTTGCAAAATGTGCAGAATTGTAGAGGTAGATGAGTGTACATTTGTGTGTGTGTGTGTGTGTGTGTGTGTGTGTGCGTCAGTCCAGTCCTTGAGTGTTCAGGAGTCTGATGGCTTGGGGGAAGAAACTATTACAGAGTCTGTCAGTGAGAGCCCAAATGCTTCGGTACCTCTTGCCAGATGGCAAGAGGGTGAAGAGTTTGTGTGAGGGGTGTGTGGGGTCATCCACAATGCTGGTGGCTTTGCGGATGCAGCGTGTATGGTGAATGTCAGTGATAGAGGGAAGAGAGACTCTGATGATCTTCCAACTGTTCTCACTATCCGCTGTAGGGTCTTGCGGTCTGATACGATGCAGTTTCCATACCAGACAGTGATGCAGCTGCTCAGAATGCTCTCATTAATCCCTCTGTAGAAGGTGGTGAGGATGGGTGGCGGGAGATGGGCTTTTGTCAGCCTTTGCAGGAAGTAGAGATGCTGCTGGGCTTTCTTGACGATGGAGCTGGTGTTGAGGGACAAGGAGAGGTTCTCTGCCAGGTAAACGCCAAGGAATTTGGTGCTTTTGACAATCTCCAGAGAGGATTCGTCGATGTTGAGTGGAGAGTGATCGCTCCGTGCTCTTCTGAAGTCAACAATCATCCCTTTGGTTTTGTACATGTTCAGAAACAGGTTGTTGACTTTGCACCAATCCATTAGCTGCTGCACCTCCTCTCTGTATGCTCACTCGTCATTCTTGCCGATGAGACCCACCACAGTCAAGTCATCGGCGAACTTGATGATGTGGTTTGACCTGTCCATTGCTGCACAGTCATGAGTGAACAGTAGTGGACTGAGTGCACAGTCCTGGGGGGCCCCAGTGCTCAGTATGGTGCTGGAGATACTGTTCCCAATCCGGACTGAATGAGGTCTTTCAGTCAGGAAGTTCAGGATCCAGTTGCAGAGAGAGGTGTTCAGGCCTACTTCTTTCATTTGCATGGTTGAATTCTCCAGTTCATTCTGCAGCTCGGTGTGCATTCTGCAGCTCGGTAATGTCCCTGTACATCTCATAGAGTGCATCTTTAGCATTAGCGCTGGGGGGAATGTACACTACGACAATGAGCATGGTGGTGAATTCCCGAGGTAAATAAAATGGCCTGCATCTAACAGTCACAAACTCCACAAGCGATGAGCAGTAGCTAGAAACTAGCACAGAGTTCTTGCACCATTCGGTGTTGATGTAAACACACAAGTCACCGCCGCGACTGTTAATGCACAGAGCTGCTTTTCTGTTGGCACAAAATGCAGTGAGCCCATCTAGCTGAATGGCAGCATCCATAACTCTGTCGCTGAGCCATGTCTCTGTGAAAACAAAGATGCAGACTCGCGCTGGGTAGTCGGATGTAATCCAGTTTATTGTCCAGGGAGCAGACGTTAGAGAGCAGAATGGGCAGAATAGCTCTTAGTCTAGCACGTACCCCTGCCCATCTGCCTCGCTGCCACTTCCTTGCATACCACTTATGGCAGATCTTCCCTCGGCCGCGGGCATGGGCGACGCAGAGGACTGGAGGCCTGGTGTCCATAGCATCCCGAGGATGTGTAGCGTCTCCAACAGGTCATCCTGCCGGTTGGTTTTTGAATGGTCCTTAATGTCCAGCAATGTTTGGCGTGTGTAGACATGAACACCGTTTGTTTCGGTGTCCATATGCTGTAGGAGTCGTGCCAAGATATGAAATGGCACAAGATAGTACCATTTTGGATCTGGAGTGGCCGCTGCGTGCTACTGCTGCGCCACAAGCTTGGATCTCCCTCTCCATATTAGCTAACATTGTTAATGCTAATAAAGCTAATAAAGATTCTGCAGATAATACACTTTATTGCTAATAAAGCTTATAGCTGTATTAATAATCTGGTATGAAGTAAACATTTCCTCTCATCTGCTGTATAACTGCCGCTTCCCAGCGAGGGAAGTTTTCATCTGTGTTCTATTGTTAGATTTTGGTGATGAGCTCTACCAGTCTCTTCAGGATGAAACAAAATATCAACATTAATGCTGACTTTCCTAATTTTTCTTCAGAATTACACATAACATACTGAGAAATTTGAACTGGAAGTTAGCCATTAATTGCATAATAACTGCAAAACTAATTTCCTTAAAAAACAATCTTAACTATCAGTATCTGTCTGTCTGTCTCTCTCTCTCTCTCTCTCTCTCTCTCTCTCTCTCTCTTTCTATTGCACTGGGACATAATATCTCTCATGTAACTTACTTTTGAGTAGGTCATTGCTGTCTTTCTTACTCTCTGTCTGTCTCTCACTCTGTCTGTCTCTCTCCCCTTGTGGAAACAGCTGTTGTTTGTCAGTCCTATTTCTCTCCAGCAGAGCGAGGGATGAATGTCCTGTCCCATTGGTCCTCCTGTCACCTTCTGCATCATCTGGGAGGTGGTCCCAGTGGCAACCACAGCCTGGTCAGTGCCACAGCAACCTCCCAGCAACAGCCGTGTTGTACACAATAGGAAGGAACATGAGAGATGGGATATCCAGTGAGATAGAGAGATGGGCAGATAGACAGTCAGACAGACAGAGAGAGAGAGAGAGACTGGCAGACAGAAAGACAGACAGACAGAGAGAGAAAGAGAGAGAGAGAGAGACTGGAAGACAGACAGAGAGAGAGAGAGAGAGAGAGAGAGAGAGAGAGAGAGATTGGCAGACAGATAGAGAGAGAGAGAGAGAGAGACAGAGAGTGGCAGACAGAGAGAGAGAGAAAGTGAGACTGGCTGACAGAGTGTTAGAGACAGGAAATCCCTGTGATGTGAAACTTGTTTATGTAGTTGTTATTGTTGTGATAGTGTTTGTAAAGAATCATTATATTGTCTAACTTTCAATAATAATCACACCTTGAGCTTTAAAACTTTAATCCTCTAGAAGTGAATCAACACAAATAAATATGTACAATAAATTAAAACAGCGGTAGTATTAGTAACATTAGGCTTATTAACCCTGCTAATAACATTAGACCTTAGCATACTTATCATTGATTAGCAATCTTGACTGTTTTAGTAATGGATAATATTAGAAGTGTTTTTAATATAAGCAACATTAGCATTGATGCATTAATGTCAGCCATATTAGCAGAATTCACATTATAAGCAGTCAATATATGATCGATACTTTTATCAGTAGCCAAGATTGAGAGATGAACCTCTTGTGTATGTTGGTGTGTGTGTGTGTTTGTGTGTGTGTGTGTGTGAGAGAGAGAGAGAGATGCCATCATGACTCATTTTAGATTAATTTGAAATATGGTACAACATTTTTTCACTTGACAAACACTAGGGAGATGTTAGCTTAATCTTAGATGTGTGTGTGTGCTTGTGTGTGTGTAGACGCCTGAAGACATTTATCCATAATTCATGTTGTGAGAGCAGTGGGAGTGTATTAATAAGAGCAGTGGATGTCTTTATCACAATCTCAAAGGTTGTGTGTGTGTGTGTGTGTGTGTGTGTGTGTGTGTGTGTGTGTGTGTGAGAGAGAGAGAGAGAGAGAGAGAGAGAG
>JAQMYM010000013.1:199029-209098 GCA_030014255.1 Parauchenoglanis ngamensis
GGATTTAAATTCATAGTTTGTATTTTTTGCCTGATATTGTCAATCTTATCATTGAAAAAAGTCATGAAGTCATTGCTCCTGCATGTTGATGGTATGGACGTTTATGTGGCATTCTTATTCCTAGTTCATTCACAGTTACAGTCCGAGACCTCATTAAGCTTGTAGAAATCGTTACACAACTGGATGCTCCTGTCTGGCTTGGGCACCATGATTATGGGGCTGGACCAGGGATGGAGGAGGACTCAATGACCCCATCTTTTAGCATTTGTGCCACTTCTGCCTCAATAGCTCACCACCAGGCCTCCAGCTCTCAATAAGGTTGCTGCCGTATGACTACTCCTGGTGGAGTTTGAATGGAGTGTTGTATGATGCTTGTCTGTGCAGGTTCTTTGGAGAAAATGTCCCAATACTGTGACTCCAGGTTTGCTACCTTTTGTCATTGGCTGGGGTTGGGGTCAGGTCCCACTTGGCTCATCTCCTCCGGACCTATGGCACACAGAACTCCAGCTGAGAGCACAGGGGCTGGTTCTATCCACTTTTTAAGTAGGTTTATATCATAAGTTTGTGTTTCTGTGTGCTTCCCTGGCTACTGCAAGTGGTATTTGACTGGGCTTACTCTCTCCACCATGGTGTGGGCGCTCTGCCAACATGCTAGGAACTTACAGGAGGTGTTGGGAATGAGAATCAGGATATTATCTCCAGGTGCAAATTCTCTGAGTTGAGCACCTCGGTTATATGCTTTTTCTGTTCTCAGCCTCCATATGTTCCCTCACAAGGGGGCCCACTTGTTCAATATGCTCCTGCAGCTCCTGTTCAAATTTCACCATGGAGTGGAAGGGTGAAGTCTGCACTTTTCAAGCCTCTTGCCTCTTAGCAATGTTGAGCAGGCCCTGGGGCTGCCGCCCAAACAGGAGCTCAAACGGCTAGAACCCAGTCAAAGCCTATGGTGTTAGGCAAATGACAGATGGTTGACCTGCAGCAGCCAGCAGAGGTCCTTCATGAGCTTGTAGATGAATGCAGAGCCTTGGTCTGTCAAGATGTCCTTTGGGATTCATATGCGGCTGAACTGCAGGGTCTGTTCTTTGGCAATATTTGTGGAGGTGGCTTTTTAGATGGGGGGCCCCTTCCGGGTATCGTTTTGCATAGTCCAATATGATGAGAATGTACTCATGACCCCAGGCAGACTTACGCAGTGGCCCCACCAGGTGTATGCCCACCTGCGCAAATGGGACCCCAATGATCGGGAGGGGGATCAGAGGCCCAGGTACCAGCCTATACAGGGAGGTTTGTTGGTACACCGCACACTGTTGGCAGAATCTGTGGACTTCTGCTACCATCCCTAGCCAGTGGAATTAATCCTGTCTTTTTTCCAGAGTGTTGTGGGCTCCCAGTGGGTGGGAGTGGGTTAGGTGCATTATGGCCTGAGTCCTGGTCTTGGGGACCACACGATTCTCATGAGGTCACATGGTTCTCCACAGCACTGGCAGAGGTAATATAGCAGTCCATTTTTATTGTGGAAATAAGTGGCCAGCAGAGTTTGACCAGGCTTTTGGTCATCAGTCTCCCACTGCAGCACCTGACCCCAGAAGTGTTTTAGCTGCTCATCCTCCTTCTGTTCCCTTCTGAAGTTCTTCTCATGGGTTACCTGTTGGCTCACACACACAAGAGAGTTAGTGTGGAAGGAGGACTCACCTTTGGTGACAGCCTTGGTGGCTGCAGCTTCATCCTCAGCAAGAAGGGCAGTGGTTGGCACTGCAGTGGACCTCAGATGGACTGGAAGGCATTTCCTCTGGCACATCATCCCCTGGTTAAGTTTCTCCTCCTTCAACAGGTCCTGGAGGCTGGGCCAATCTCTGCCTATGAGGAGAGGGACAGGGAGACTTTTGATTAGACCCACCACCGCCAGCCATTCACCTTGATGGTTCCCTGTGCAGATCTGTGTGGCAGGGACCTCCGGCACATCCCCATGTATGCAGGTAACCCAGAATTGGCCATTAGGGTGAGAGGTACCAGCAACATGAAGGGTCACACTAGGGTGATTGCACTGCCTGTGTCTAGCAAGGTCGAGTCAGGTCATCCATTCAGCTGCAGACATGTGGTGGGAGTTCCCGGTGGGGGTGCTGCATGTATTGTGCACACAGCCAACCACGGTTTCAGCAGCAGGGCAGGTGGCAGGAGGAATCCTGAGTGGCAGGGCGACTACGGGGGATTGTCAGCTTTGGTGGAGGGTGGTAGGTGAGCCCCAGTGGATGGCTTGGTGCTCAGGGCAGCTCACTTCCTATGGTGTGTGGGCGACTTCTCCCCATCTCCAATGTGGCAAGGGCCATCTCCAGCAACCACAGCCAGCTCACTCCTGGATAGTGGAGGGAGCGGCCATCCCCATGGCGTGCTGTTCATCAGTGGGTAGGCCCTGAAGGAATTGGTCCACTGTCACATGCTGGACAACCACTTCTGCTGACAGTTGGTCAGGCTGCAACTAGCCGTGGGCTATTTAGAACAGTTCATCTAACTGGGCCTATGGTTCTTGGTTGCACCAGTAGGACCAATGATGGAATGCTGCTGGAGCTCGGCTGGAGGATAAGCCACAGCAGTCTAGGGATCTCTGCTTGTAGCATGGTGTATTCAACAGCTTCCTCCAGAGCGAGGACATGATAAGTTCATTGCGCTTCCCCTGTCAGCAGAGGGTATTCACAGCCATTCTTCACAGGGCCTTTTTTCCCACTGAGCAGTTCTCTCAAATATCTCCAATTATGCTTTGTGGTCTTCATTTGACATGTTTGTAATGTGGCATAGCGCATCCTGGGTGGGATTCAGGAGGGCAATGGCAGCCGCAGGGATATTTCATGTGGCTAGTTCTTGTGCCATAATGTGGAGGCCCTGGACCAATTCTTGATTCACCCGGCTCTGTTCTAGAGATGATTCGAGGAGGTGTCATACCACAGGATCGATTGTTAGAGCAGCCGGGGTGGCAGTGTCATCTCCTGCCTGCATTCTCCACCACTATGAATTGGGATAACCAGGAAACAACACACACACAAACGGAGACAGGAATTTATGAAAGGAGGCAATCAGTTGCCACCAGCTGTGCTGGGTTTCACAGCCCTGCCTTTGTCTCGCCAGTTTGTCTGCATGCTCCGCCCACTGGCTGTCCTGCTCTGACCTCACTTCATTGTTTACTCAGAGGGGCGGACCACTTGCTTCCTGCATACCACGAGGCTATGTAGCCACAGGTGTCACAATACATAATACCACCCATCCATCAGTTACATTATTTTTCCATCTGTCCATCTGTCCATCTTTCTACCCTTATTATGAACTGATGTTCTCCTCTCTTTTCTCTTGTTCTGTATCTCCCACACTGAAATGCACATCTGTCTCAAATACAAACACACCCGTATGTCTCACACACAGACACATCCATTTGTCTCAAATAAAGACACATACATCTGTCTTAAATACAGACATGCTATGTTTCAAATACAGACACGCCCATCTGTCTCACACATAGACACACCCACCTGTCTCAATTACAGACACACCCACCTGTCTCAATTACAGACACGCCCATCTGTCTCAATTACAGACACGTACATCTGTCTCACACACAGACATGCCCATCTGTCTCACATACAGACACACCCATTTGTCTCACCCTCTGAGACACTCCAAGTAACAGTGTGGTGTGGGTGCTGCTGAAATTGGGAAGAATCCTGTGTGTGAGCTAAAAAAAGGAAACAGTGTGTGTGTGTGTGTGTTCTGTCTCTCAAGCAGCAGATGGAGTGTGTGTGTTAATTGGTGTTGGACCAGTGTGTTCAGTGCTTACGAGACTTGGACCTGCTGCTCCTGCACATGCAAGCACACACACACACTCTGCTTGGTGAGAATACAGACCCTCAGCTCCACTCTCTCTTTGTTTCTCTTGTGTGAATTATTCAGCTGTGGCATTTTGGAGCTTAGTGAGTTCCTCATGCCTGGTGTGTATCAATGTGTGTTTGTTATAATTTGATGGTGCTTAGTATGGTGTCACACTATTCACACACACACACACACACACAGGGTCATATTTACCTGGGAAAAGTTCATGGTACTCAGAGACGGGTTATGCAGCTACTTAAGTGGATTTTCTGAGCACATTCAGATTATTAAAATCACCGGTGTGTAGTTCACACTACACCTACAAAGTTGCCAGATTTGTGTTTATCAGAAGTGTTTCAGACTGCATTTTTCAATAGCATCTAATGCACCACCTTGAAACGCAGACACTTACCCTTAAACCTCCAAAAAAAATCAGGGATAGAAAATGTGGATTGAAGAAGGACATATTTTTTTTTTGCTATTAATTGTAATACAATATAAATAATGCATATTTGATATAAATGCAACAGACAATTTATGATTGCCTGATACATTAGTGAAAAGACTTATATGATGATATAAAATGATAAGATAGTGAGTACTGAAATAAATGTAACCAAGTCTTGTATATTGCCAAAATATTACTGCATGAATAATACTAGCTATATTGATCACATTAATCACTGATTCAATTGAACAAATCGGCTTCCACACTCATTATTCAACAGCACAGAGAATAGCACTTGATCCAGCACAGATTGTTATTGTACATTTTATTATATTTAGATCATGCTCTGACTGTTAATCATGTGCCACAAGTTAATTAATCCATGAGAGACTAAGTACATGAAATTGTGATACGTAGAGATACTAAGTTAATGAGATATGTGTGCAGAATGTAAGAGATTTTATCATAATTTTAATTCACTATTTTGATTTGTTAACTTAATAAAGTCAGTGTTTGTGTGAATTCAATGCTGAAAAGAAAATGTGTCCACAGAGTGACATAATCTGGGCAAGCACTCATCTGCTATGCTTACATAGAAACTTTAACTTCATTCATAATTTTTTTCATAAAATACTCACTCCTCCGTCTCTCTCTCTGTTTGTCTTTCTGTCTCTGTCTCACTCTATTGGTCTCTTGCAGGAGGAAAATGTCAGTTGTCTCTGTGATAATGTGATTTAATATTAGCATTGCCTCTCTCTCTCTCACACACACACACACACACAGGCACACACGCACAGTTTCTGTGTTTATCTTATATTTCCTGTGCTGTGATTTTCACACAGTGTCTCTCTCTCTCTGTCTGTCATTGTCTTGTCTCTCTGTCTTGTGCTGTTTAGCATCCCTATCTCTGCACTTGTGTGATTAACAGACTCAAAGAGTGGAGAGTCTCACCCATGAGATACAGTGTGAAAAAGAGACAGCTGTCTGCACACCACACAACTCTGGAACTGCCTGTCTCTCTCTGTGATGCTCAGGGATAAAAGTGATGGTAAAAATCACTTAAGCCAATCACATTCACATACAGTTAAAATGATAATTAAACAATGTATATGTACTTGACTTTCTGCCCGCACTTCTCTTTCTCTCTTTGTGTGTGTGTGTGTGTGTGTGTGTGTGTGTGTGTGTGTGTGTGTGTGTCGGAGTATTAAGTGGAGGTTGAATGAAGTTGGCAGTGGTGCAAGCAGCAGGGGAAATCAGTGTGACTGAATATATACAATAATGATGTCTCTTTCTCATGCACACACACATCTCACATTATTAGATTTTCTATGGAAATACTGGAGGAAACCACAGTCATGATGTAAACAGTAATAATTATAAGTTACACTGCAGAGTTCATCACAAACACAAATTATAATAAAAATCCATTAAAACCTGTTTAAAGCTGTGAGGACAATGTGAGTGTGTCTGGGTGCATGAGGTCTTGTCCTCAGTTCTGCCTGAAGAGGAGGTTCTTCAGCGCTTTTCAGAAGGAACAGAGACACAAGGACAATGAAACACAGAGATTGTGGAGCTATACTCATGTTGACACATCCAAGAACATCATGTCAGGAACTGATAGGGAGGTCCTGAGCGTCAAGGTGTGCACTTCAGAACCATTGTGGAGATGATGAGGTGCAGAACTTTAATGTCTGAAACACAAAGAACTATAAATCTGATTCTTGCTGCCACAAAAAGCTAGTAAAATTCCTCAGAAGCTCAGAGGAGAGAGAACTTCAGGAACCAGGCAGCAGAGTTCTGAATGATCTGTATAGGGGATGAAGTACATGAAGTAATGTCTGATGATCTGAAAGGTTAAACTAGAGAATCATGTTAACAGGCTGATATATGTTCTGTGTAGAATTAAAACAGATAAAGACTCAGGTAAAACCTTTATAAATCCATAAGCAGTGTAAACGCTCAGGGATTATTCCAGTGCCTGATGGTGAGAGTGTGTGTCTCAGCAGTGTCACACACACCTGAATGATACCACTGATAACTGATGGTAAGAGTGTGTGTCTCAGTAGTGTGTATCCTGTAGAGGGCACCACAATACTAACCCTGAAATGCACAGTATGCTCACTACTGGAACATCTGCTTAGTTAGATCTACTCAGTAATTGTAGCTGGGCTGTGAGTTTGCTGTTGTCCTATTGGTGGATTTTAGATGAGCATTATAGCAGTGCTCACACTCTGAGACTTTAATCACAGATTTCTCACACTGACACATACTCTGTCCTTGACTGGGTTTGGTGGCACTACATCACATCACATTATGAATTCTAACAAGCAGACAGGTGTTTACAAACAGAAAATTATTTTAAAGTGTGAGATTTTTTGAAAGAAATACATAACCTAAAAATTGCACAGTGTAACGCTGGGAATTTATATCACACACACACAGACATGGACACACAAACACAATCCGATTTGTGAGTATGTTTTCAGATGTTTATCAGTATATTACAGTCCACTTATCATGATATAATTAGATGATGATGTCACTTCCTGTTTAATGTTTTTGCTCATTAGGTTGAACAGATTCAGGAAGCAGTGTGTCAGCAAACAGTAAGAGTGAAACATTCAGTGTGTGTGTGTGGTTTAAACAGACAGATCTCTCTCTCTCTCTCTCTCTCTCTCGCACACACACACAGTCTTATATTTGCCCCTAATTAGTAATACACTCAGCAAAGAGGAGATCCCAGCCAGCTCAGTATTGATTACCACACACACACACACACACTCACTGTGTTTCAAGGTCATATTGAGTGAAACACAGTAACAGTAATATATACAGTGCACTGAGTTTGGAGTAAATACAAAGAGAGACAGAGAGAGAGACATAAAAGCCACAATGGCTCATACTTGTCTGCCATACTGTGTATTTTCAGTGCAGACAATGTGTGTGTGTGTGTGTGTGTGTGTGTGTGTGTGTGTGTGTGTGTGTGTGTGTGTGTGTGTGTGTGTGTGGTCAGTAGGGGGCGCTCAAATCTCACACATTTGTTTCCACTTTACTGAATCAGAACTCTGTGTGTGTGTGTGTGTGTGTGTGTGTGTATGTGTGTGTATGTGTGTGTATGTGTGTGTGTGTGTGCTTGTGTGAGACTGACAGTTAGGAGACTGGAACAGCTTAAATAAAAATAGAATAAAATATGTATTTTACACAGACAGCAACAGACTGAAAGCATGTTACAGTTTCTACACTCCTCTCAACACCGTGTCCACTTTTCCAAAACTCTTAACACACACCGTATCAGCAGACTGTGTGAACTAAACTGTGCATACTTTTACATTGCTTTGATACAGAATGCATTCAATCACCACTTCTTCCAAAATTCATGAATCCTTCCCAGTCAGTGTTCACCACCAGCAGAACAGTAGATTCTGCAGACTTTTAAATCCTCTGCTCAAAACAGTTTCAAAACAACTTTCAGCTCAAAACCCAACATTTTTGCATTTTGAGAGACAAACGAAATTATGTGCTTGAAATAAAACAGATTATTCTCATTTTAGCAGATAGTTTATTCAGTTGTTTTTTTGCAAGCTTGTTACCTTCCATTAACAAGTTATTGCATTGAAATGTGCATTTGTACAGGCAAAATATAGCTGTAGTTGTTGCTGCAGAGATTTTTTCACTATTACTACTGTATATGTAAGTCATGGCTCTCAGTGAGAGAAAAAGACCCAAGAACTACAGCAGCTACAGTAAATTTACTGCACTCAGTAGTGGATCTATTGCAGGTTATGGGGAAGCCAAAGCCAATCCCAGCTGATATTGGGTGAGAGGCAGGGTTATATAATGGGCAGGTCACCAATCTATCACAGAGCTAGCACGGAGATGAACATTCACACTAACACGTATGGGCAATTTAGAGCAGCCAATTAACCTAATTTGCATGTCTTTGGACTGTGAGAGGAAACCTGAGCACCCAGAGGAAATGGATCAGCATTAAGGCTACAACAGATTTCTAGTGGTAGTATAATTTGTTGCTGTTTCCCTTGCTGTACTGGAAATAAAAAGTGTCTTCCAGTTTTTGTTGTACTATAGTATACCACAGAAAATTTAGCATAGAGCTGTCATGAAGCATAGAGCAGAATCTCATTTGTTTGGCATTACAATATGGCATTACAATATGTAGCCTGCTGTAAAAGGTCATACTTTTTTCTTTTATTTTCTAATGCAACACTAAACTGTGCAAAAAAAGAGGATATCGAAACACGTCATGTACATAATTTGAAATGCTTCAAGCTGCTTGTATTTTTATTTCATTGAACACTGAGTGATAAAGTCATGTTATGGGAGAGAGCAGACATAGTGGTACATTTTGCACCAAAGGTTAACTGATGTACTATCAAAAGAGCCTTACACTTAGTGCAGTAATTATGCAGGAGTGTGCAAAACAGAGTGGTAGGCCCAAGTAGTAGGGATAAGGGGGGATTGGGATTAGGATTGGGCCTGCCAGTCGATAGCTTATTAGCCATGCAGTCAGTAACAGCAGAAGTGACAGTGCTGTCATTGTTACAAGTTAAAGTGTAAATTTATGGTAAATGTCTGAGACCACCTTCATTACTGTAGATATAACTTCATAAATATAAATTATTTAATTACTCTCTCCTCTTAACCAATGCGTTTCTATTTTAATTAATCATTAAGTTATATATAAAAGTTAATGTTTCAGCTCCACTTCTCCATCTCTACTGTCTGGTAACAACATGCAGTATGTTAGATCAGTAACAATATGGAACTGGCAGAGAAATGATTAAGTTCATGAGATCTTTGGACCTTCAGTGTGAGTTCCACTGAAGAACTGTGCACAGTGAGCCATAAAGCCTTGTCCACGATTCGTGGGTAAGCTGACTCAACTGAGGCTACAGCTGGACCTTCAGTGTGATTCCCAAGGATATCTGTCCAAACAGTCAAAAAACTTCATCCACCATCTCTGGAGAATTAGACTCAATGCCACAATCATAACTGAACTGTGCAACATGGAACTAAATAGCATTTCTCTGCAACCCTCCACTGATGCAACAGTCAGCTAGACTGAACTCCCTTCAAGGACTGGGACCAATCAAGGAGACATCGAATGAAACAATAAAGCGTCTCCACATATCTTCTTCAATATTGGCATGATAGTGTAGCTAGAATTAGCATGTTTGGTAAATTCACTCATTGTCCTTTTCACATAAGATCCAAACAGCTGCCTACCCTCACTGTGTACGGCTACCATTAAGCTTCATCTTTGTGTAGCTCTAGATCTAGATGTATTAGTAGGTCCTTGTGAAGGTCCACATGTTGGTATACATCCCAGTCCAGGTATAGGGTGTGGTGCAGTGTGTAGGGTATATGGTGCAGAAAAGCGTATAAGGTGTAGTGTGTAGGGTAATAGGGTGTAGAGTGTAGGGTATGTGGTGTAGTGTAAAGGGTGTAAAGTGCAGTGTGTAGGGTATAGTGTGTAGTGTGTAGGGTATAGTGTAATATACTGTGTAGGGCATAGAGTGTGGAATGTAGGGTTTAGGGTGTAAAGGGTATCCACCTATTTTTTTGTGTTCAGACGACTAGCCTCGCAAGTCAACCTAACCCTAGGTGTGTTTGAGTAAAGTGGTGTCATGTGTGCAGTTAGCGGTTGCCATGGGAACCAGCACTAACAATAAAGTCAAGTCAAGTCAAGTCAAGTCAAGTGGCTTTTATTGTCATTTCAACCATATACATGTAATACAGTGTACAGTG
>JAQMYM010000013.1:234919-245742 GCA_030014255.1 Parauchenoglanis ngamensis
GTGTCAGTGAAGGAGGCATTGCCTCTGTATCCTCCGTGTCAGCAAAGGAGGCGTGGTCTCTGTATCCTCAGTGTCAGGAAAGGAGGCGTGGTCTCTGTACCTCCGTGTCAGTGAAGGAGGCGTGGTATCTGTATCCTCCGTGTCAGTGAAGGAGGCATTGCCTCTGTATCCTCCGTGTCAGCAAAGGAGGCGTGGTCTCTGTATCCTCAGTGTCAGTGAAGGAGGCGTGGTCTCTGTATCCTCAGTGTCAGTGAAGGAGGCGTGGTCTCTGTATCCTGTATCTGTATCTGTGTCAGAAATATGTGAAGTTATGTTGTATGTCTTTATGTAATGATATGAAAATTTGCGTCTTTTTGAGGGGTGTGTGTGAGAGAGTGAGAGAGAGAGCATGTGCTTGACTGATCTCCATCTTTACTCGGACACCATCTGAACTCAGGTGGCCATCTTGTCTCAGCCTGAAGGATCTGTTGTCCTGTGTGTGTGTGGGTGTGTGTGTGTGTGTATGTGGGTGAGAGACCCAGACACTCTTGAAGTAGATAACGGATGGTCAGAATGTAGAATGCAGAAACCTCTGATTTCTGAAACACAATCTCTCTATGCAGATGTTTTTGTTCTTCATGTTTCACCTTCTCTGAGCACTTAGTTGAGGGTGGTGAAGGTCATGATGATTATGAGGATGTTGGTGACTGTGAAGATGATGATGATTATAATGGGATGATGTTGATGGTGAAAATGGTGATGATGATGGGGTGGTATTGATGTGAAGGTGCTGCTGGTGGTGATGGTAATGATGGTGGTGGTGGGTCAGCTCTTCCACAATCTTTTCCATGTAGCTGAAAGTATGTGGTCTGTGTTATAGAAGAGAATCTGTATGCAGGCTGTCCAGGTGTCTTCAGAAAATCAGAATATTGTTTTAGCATAGGAGACAGCTGAGTGGAGTAGATCAGTGAAGTCAGCGTTGATGCCTTCACTCTGGTTAAGCAGCTCCTCAAGGGTACTCTAGATAGATAACGGTTCTCATCTTTCTAAAGAGTTCTTCTAAAGGGGCAACTGAAGAACTCTTGGAACTTTTATACTGAAAGTGTATGCAATCCTCCATCTGTCTCCTGAATTAGATCAACACAGTTTCAGAGCAAAAGAGACAGACAGAGACTGAGACAGAGAATGAGAGAAAGACAGACATAGAGACAGAGTGAGACAGACAGAGAAAAAGAAATAGAGAGGTAGAGAGAACTCCACATGTGGATCTTCAGAACTTCATTTGATCCCTGTTTAACTTAAGGAATCATTTGAAGGATTTTGATTGTTCCTTATGAGGAATTTAAATCTGTTCAGTGTTTAATTAGCTTAGAGGTAAGTGTTTTTTTAGAGACATCTGGTTTCATGGTGCTCAATCTCGTGGAGTTCCATCTGATGAAATTTTCAAAGTTCATTTGCTTTTGGCAGAAAATGAGAAAAAGCTAAACACCATCCAGCCTTAAGACTAATTCCAACACCTGATATTAATGATCACGATCTTGTCACACAGGTGAGGTTTTTTTATTCTGTCTTGAACACAATGGACACAAATTTCATCCCCAGACCAGATGCGACCAGACACCTGCAGGAACTGTATGTCTGAATGAAGGTCTAATCGATTCAGAACACCTTCAAAGCACTTTGAGCTGCTGTGGGTCTTCTGTGGTTTTAGGTTTACTGACTCACCCACCAGCTCAGTCTTGTTTCAGTCTTGTCTCTAATTCTGTTCATCTCATCCTGTGTTCATCACAGTCTCAGTCTCATCTCTGTTTTCAGTTTGTCTCTGTTTTATCTCATCAGGTCTCATCTTGTCTTGGTCTTGTCTCAGTCTTATCTTGATCTTGTCTCTGTATCATTCCAGTCTCACCTCTTTTTCTTCTGTGTTGTCCCTGTCTCATTGCTCATCTCTGTCTAGCCTCAGTCTCATTTTATCTATTTGTAATGATGTTTCATTTGACAGCTGATCATGAGACTGAAAGCCGCTGAGACTGATGATCTCCTCAGAAACGTTGTAATAATTCCTGTTCTCTTCACTACTGTTCAAAAGAAAGATAAAAGTAAATTAACTACAATGACAAAGACCAGACTTTTAAATAACGTACTAGGCTCATGAAGCACAGTGATCTACAACACCATATCACCATAGTGTAATATGATCCTCAGGTACATGTGAATACACTCGTCTCTTAGTGTGCCCTCTGGTGGTGAGTCCACACAGCACACTTAGTGTTCAGGATAATAACTATTCTTCACAATAAGTCAAACATAAACCCAAAAAAAGGGTAAATAGAGCACATCTGGCAACCCCGAGAGTGTGACAAGGAGCATCTCCATCCTAGTGTATAGCATTGCAGTGAAAATCAGTGCTAACAACATCACTGTAACCACACACACACACACACACACATGCACACACACCAATCTGCAGCTCAATAACTTCATTCAGCCATATCAGCGAGACACAATAATGTTGTTTAAACACAATTTAATCTCCTGAATGTAATTTTAGCATCTCAGCGATGATGCACTTAATTTGAGCTCTCGGCCGTCAGAGGCCTGAAGTGGATTTAATAAACACTGGGTTTAATAAGCATTGAGTTTGTCCATGTTTGTTTGGCGTGTTTGTTGATATGTCAGTGTCAGTCCTCACAACTCTAATAAACACGAGTAAATGAATAATCTCATAAATAAAACATACTGCTGAGATGAAATATGTTTATTGTGTGTGTGTATGTGTGTGTGTGTGTGTGAGAGAGAGAGAGAGAGAGAGAGAGAGAGAGAGAGAGAACAGATGGAGCACCGGGCGCCGATACTTTCACTCCACAAATTCATATCACGTTTTATCCTAGTTTGGTTTCTGGCCTTTTTTTTACTTTTTGTATTTCTATAATTAATTATACACATACACTATGTGCATATACACAGGTACACACACACACACACACACACACACACACACACACGGACTATGCCAAGGCCAGATGCTCCTATGCCAGGCTAATTACTAAAACTTGTTTTAGGGCCAAGCAGCCATCTGCCAATAACACACACATGCACAAACACACACACACACGCGCGAGCGCACATACACGCACACACATGCATACACACACACACACCTAGGGCAAAAGACATGATTAATGAGCAGATGCATTTGTCATTACAGAGTACATATATATATATATATACAGTATACAGCCTGGAGCAGACAGGAATCCCCACCATTGAAGGCCGCTGAAGTGTGATAGTGGGCAGAGTTTGTCACTTCGGCCGTGGCCTGTCTAACTTTTGAAATTGACAAAATTTCGCTCCCTCTGTCTCTCTCTCTCTCTCAAGTAAACATTGCTTTATTGTCATGACCAATATCACCATTTGTACTGCTAAAGCTTGGATACAGACTTTAAGATCAAATCAGAAAATAACTGCTGAATAAACAGACATAAACAAGTGCACATTTACAGTACAGTCAAAGAGGAACACTAGTGAAGAACCTTACAGAATCCTGAGAATAAAAAACACAAAACCAAGTACAACTCTGTGTGTGTGTGTGTGTGAGTGTGTGTGAAATCAAGGCTGGATGCTGTGGGCATTTGTAGAATAAAAGGTTATTTTGTTTTTTCAATTGTTTCTTTCTTTTCCTTTTCTTTTTTATTATTTAACTCATTCATGGTTTCTTTTTCTGTATTTCTGTCTTTCTTTCTCAGGCTGTGCTTCCTGTCACAGCAGACTGTAGTGAGAAATAGGACACGGCCCTAGTGCTCATGTCCTCAGGAGCTACAGAGAATTCTGACAGAAAATTAATGACTGGTTCATTTGGACAGACGGGCCGAGAGACGGGCCGAGAGAGACGGGCCGAGAGAGACGGGCCGAGAGAGACGGGCCGAGAGACGGGCCGAGAGTGGAAATGGCTGTAACGGAAGTGACGCAGTGGATATGAAGGTCACAGTGTGTTTGGAACACAGCCCGTTATCCACTCCACTTTCCTGAAGTGGTGTGAGGCGTGCTGTCTGATCAGAAACCACTTCCTCACACACTGTTCTGGTTCTAAAGGTGCCAGGGACTGAGTGTGGCATTAACACTGTGTCCTAAATGCTAGTGTTCAACACAATGTTCTTATTTTAAACGTCAAGACAGAGTGTGACAAACACTGATGTAGCTGTGTGTGTGTGTGTGTGTGTGTGTGTGTGTGTGTGTGTGTCTGTGTGTGTGAGAATGAGAGAAAAGGCAAAGAGAAACTGTTACAGACAGGCTACATGTGTTGTGGTGGATTTAAACACTGAAGCATTGGAATAAAATAAGTAATATTAATACAATTAAAATATATTAAATAGAGAACACTTGACTGTAAATTAGATAGTTAATGAAACCAATAGCAAATATAATTAATAATAAATAAACACTGTAAATAAAGCTCAACAGTAAATAATACAACTCAGGATTCGTAATCAATTATAGAATGATATAATTAATGAATAATTAACACAGACATTAGTTTTTATTTACATTAATTTCTTATTAGTGTGTTAAAAATATTAAGTTGTGAATAATACCTTGCTGAAATTTTATTTTAAAAAGTAGAAATAATTGTGTCTAAATGAGTAAATAAAATATAGTAAAAAGGCAATTCAGCTGATGGGAGAAAAGAAGTAAATAATGAAGTGATGTTCTGAAATATTCTATTGAAATTAAATAAATGAATATTAAATAAGGAGTAAATGAGCCTGTGTGGTGTTTTAATCAAATAAATCAACAGCAAATAAAATGGTAATAAAAATAAAATAAATAAATGCTGATGAGGAAGAAATAAGCATGCAGACACACTGGACTAAAATATACATAATAAATAAATAAATAGTGTTAGTGATTAAGTTTTTATTTACTCATCGTTTTTATTCATATTGTCAGCACACACAAACACACACACGCACACACACACACACACACACACACACACACACACATACACACACACTCACACACCCCTCAGGCATTAGAAAGAGCTTACAGTTCTCTAAACAGGAAGCAAGAAGCATGTGTGCGCACCCAAAACAACTTTGTCATCTCTGTGTGCATGCAGTTCCTGTCCCATCCTGTAGGGGGTGGAGCCTCGCTGCCTCACACAGAGATCATCACAGCTTTGTGTGTGTGTGTGTGTGTGTGTGTGTGTGTGTGTGTGTGTGTGTGTGTGTGTGTGTGTGTTGGGTGTTCTAGCTATAATCAGCATGATCTCTCGTGCTGCTCAGCACCATCTGCACTGTTTATCTCTCTCTCACTTTCTCTTCCCTCCCCAAACACACACACACCAATATTTCTAGAATTTTGTAGTACCAGTTCCAGAGGTTATTATTTGAGGCAGTAATTTATATATATTATATATGTGTAGTCTGTACAGTATTTAATCAGCCCTGTTCATGGAGTCAGTGTTTAGTGTACAGTGTGTATTTAGGAGGCCCTCATTGTTATAGACAGAACATGGATAATAAACTCTATGTGGAATGAAAAGCACTACACACAAAACATACAAACATGACACAGTACATATATCACACTATGCACAAACACTACACACAAAACACATTGCAGTACACACATCACACTACACACAAGCACTATACAGAATCACTACACATGACTAATTTTAATATTTTCAGATCACAGCCCTGCCCTGTTATTAGTGGTGTTCCCCAGGACTCTGTTTTAGGCCCTCTTCTATTTATTATTTGTCTTCTGCCTCTTGGCCATATTTTCAGGAAATTTGGTATTCCGTTCCACTGTTGCGCTGAGACACCCAGCTCTTCCTTCTCACCGAGCCTAATTCCACTCTTCCACCCTCTTCCCTCTCTGCCCACCTACTGGAAATTCAATCTTGGTTTGTCCTCTAACTTTCTCAAACTTAATCATGTAAAACAGAGTTTCTTCTTGTTGGTACTAAAACTACACTGGCCAGACTTGACAGCTTTTCTCTGACTATGGACAGTTCCATAGTTAACTCCCCCAGGTTAAGAGTCATTCTTTATGGCACTCTATTATTCAAAGCACACATCAGTAATATTTTTCAGCCTGCATATTTTTATCGACATGATGTCAATTGTTTACACCCGTCTGGTACACCTCACAGCACTGCTGTTCCTGTGCATGCTCTGGTTACATCTCGTATTGACTACAGCAACTCTGCATTCTCTCTGGTCTTCCTCCCAAACTCCCCCATAAACTTCAGCTGATTCAAAATTCAGATGCTCATGTCATTACCAGAACTCCTTCCATAGAACATATTACTCCTGTACTCCAGCAACTCCTCTGGCTCCCTGTTAAATACCGTATCGATTTCAAGATTGAAAATCTTCCCATGCCTGTGTGGGTTTCCTCAGGGTGCTCCAGTTTCCTCCCACAGTCCAAAGATTGCAGATTAGGTCAACTGGCTGCTCTAAATTGCTCAGAGGTGTGACTGTGAGTGTGAATGGCTGTTTATCTCTGTGTTAGCCCTGTGATTGGTGTCCTGCCCAGGGTGTAACCCCGCCTCTCACCCGGAGTCAGCTGGGATTGGCTACAGCTTCCCCACGACCTGCAGTGGATAAGCGATGTAGATAATGGATGGAACCTAGCACCTCCTAATCACTCTGATCTCCTTCACATCTGCTCACATTCTTGTACTCTTAGATCCTCCTCCTCAATCAATCTCACTGTACCTCCTGCCTGCTTGACTACCACGGGGTTTAAAGCCTTCAGCCCTGTTGCCTCTCTCCTCTGGAACTCTCTCCTGCACTCAAGTTAGTTTTGTTTTTCACTGATGTTAATTTTTATACAACCATGTTTAATATTTTAACTTATAATTTTATATATTTTCCTTGTTTGATTATTGATGCCTTGATGCATTGTTACTGTGTGGTATTTCATTTTTTCTGTCTGTTTTGTAAAATGTCCTTGACCTATAAATAACCTATAAATAAAATTGTTATAATAATAATAATAATAATAATAATAATTATTATTATTATTATTATTATTATTATTATTACTACTGCACACATCACAAAACCAACACTATCCCAAAAACTCTATAAAAGCACATCCTGTGGGTAACAGGGTTAGAGTGTGAGCTAATAAACACCAAGCCTAATGCAGTATGATGTGTTTTTAGAGTCAGTGTGTGTTGGCGTTTGGGACAGAGTCAATGTTCTGAATTATATTTAAACTTCAGATCTGATTTATAATGGCTCTGAATAAAAAAAAATAAACAAGTAGATTTTAAAGTTGTTTCGAGTTAGTGAGAGAAAATGTGTTATTGTTATTTTCAAAAAAGTGTCTCATTGATTTATATTTTTGGAAACAGTCGAGAAATAGCTTTCATCTTTTATTTCCTTTCGAATGTGCACACACGCGCACACACACACATAATGAGAATTTTACAGTCAATAGTGTTTGCAGCTCCTGCTCTGTGTGTGTGTGTCTGTGTGTGTGTGTGTGTGTGTGTGTGTGTGTGTGTGTGTGCACGTGTGTGTGTGTGTGCGCGTGTGTGTGTGTGTCCCCTCATTAGCAGTAGCATCATGTTCAGAGCTTCAAAAGACTCTGTAATGAGCTCTGATTGGGACACTGATGAAGTGCAGGACACACACTCGCACACACACACACACTATACACATATTGTGAAAAGCCTCACACACTGGTTGTGCTTCTGTGCTTCAGCTGTGCCTGAGGGGGCGTGGCCTCTATAAAATGAGACCATGATGAAACCCAGAATGGAGGAACATCATGTTATTACATTACCCATAATGCTGTGGGTCTTTGGGTGTGGTTTGAGGTGTGTATCCCTGCCCATCCTGTCAGTTCTTTCTTCTTTACTTCTCTTATTTTTTCAACTTTTTCTCTCCTTTTCTAACTTCTCTCACTCTCATTCTCTCTATCATTTTCCTGTTTCTCTTCTTTTTCTTTTTTGTCAAGCATTTTCTGCTTATTTCATTTTTTCATGTATTCATTTCTCTTTATTTCTTTTCTCTTTTTCTTTTCTAACTTTAATTTCTTTGTCATCCTCTCTGCTTTTATTCCACCTTTCTTTCCACTTTACTTTCTCCTAATTCACTTCTTGCTTTCTATTAACCATGTTTTCTTGTCTTTTCTCCCTCTCTCTTATCCAGACTAAATCCCTTCCATTAGCCAGACTAGTGTTAGTGTTGTGTTAACATACCACTCTGTGTATGTGTGTGTGTTTACCATAGGATAAACTGACTTGTGTTTAATCAGAATTAGCACAAGGCACCATCTCCCCCCTCTCACTTTTTCTGTCTCTCTCTCTCTCTTGCTCTCTGTTGTTCTCTCTCTATCCCTCTCTCTTTTTTTTCTCTCTCTCTCCCCCCCCTCTCTCTCTCTCTTTCTCTCTCTCTCTCTCGCTCTCTCTCTCTCTCACACACACACACACACACACACACACACACACACACACACACACACACACACTCACCCTGTTTTAGTTTTTATCCAGCCATGTTCCATTAATCTGCTCTGTAATCCACCTCCACACTGCTAGCACTGTTTTGGCATTTCTACCATAGCTCTGATGAACCCTAGGGACTGTGGCTCAGTCTCACGTCTCACTCAACTGCCTGCATAGGCATCATTTTATGTCAGCAAGTGAGTAAAGTTGACCCAGAGGCTGTTACAATTCTGACTTATCTTAAACATGCTAAAATAAGATTATTTATTTTACTCTTTACCATAGGAGAAATCCCAGAAGAACATGTCCCCCTAAATATATTGTTGTAAACCTAACTATGCAATTTAAATATTAATAATATGTACTGAAAGCATGTGTGCAAATTAAAAGCATAAAGCAGTGCATTTTTCAAGTTTCTAATTTTTTTGTATCCCCTCTGCCACACAGTGGTTTGGTCCACTAGTCTATTTATTGTCCCTCCAGGAGTGAAATGAAATTTCCTCCCATGCTGTTTTACCACTATGCAGTGTTTCACTACAATGCAAGATATTTTAACAAACATATAACATTTTACAGATATTTTTTCCTCAACAAAGTTTCAAAATGTTATTTTATTTAAAATTAAATAAGATCAGCAGTCATTTTATAGTTTGGTACAGCACATACAGCATGAATTATATTTACATTTATGCTCCTGGCATTTGGCAGGCGCCCTTATCCAATGTGATTTACTGACGTACTTTGAAGTGTCCATTAATAAATACATCCTGATACTGTTTCATTGGGTCACAGACTAATGTTATCAGTTTAGAAACTTGGTAAGAAGTTTACTTAGCAAGAAAAGCATACAGGCAACACTTTTTTAAAATAATGAAAGTGCTAATTTAAGTACTTCAAAAAGAGGTATGTGTTTAGTCATGGTTAGAAGACAACCAGTGTTTGGGCATCTAGGGGAAGTTCATTCCACCACCTAGGTACCAGAACAGAAGAGTCTAGATGCATGTCTTCCTTGTGCCCTGAGAGATGGTGGAACCAGTTGAGCAGTGCTGGAGGATCGGTGGGAGCTCGGTTCAGTGCGGGGTGTGATGAGTGCTTTAAGGTAGGAGGGTGCTGGTCTGTTTTAGGCTTTGTAGACAAGCATCAGTGTTTGAATCTGATGCAGCAGCTACAGGAAGTCAGTGAAGGGAGTGTAGCAATGGGGTGCTGTGGGAGAACTTGGGAAGGTTGAAAACGAGTCATGCAGCTGCATTCTGGATCAGTTGCAGAGGTCAAATGGAGCTCAGAGGCAGACCTGCTAATAGTGTGTTACAGTAGTCTAGCCTCGAGTTGACAAGCTACTGAACAATTACCTGAGAGGCCTGTGTGGAGAGAAATGGATGGATCCTTCTGATGTTGAAGAGGAGAAATCAACATAAGTGAGAAAGATTATCAGTGTGAGAGGAAAAAGACAGGTGATTGTCCATGGTTACCCCAAAGTTCCATACAGTGACCGAAGGAGAGATCAAAGAGTTGTCCAGGAACATCAGAAGATACTGATCTGGTAATGAATCAGCTGGGATGAACAGTAGTTCAGATTTGCTGCAATTAAATTTCAGCTAATGAGCTGCCATCCCTGATGAGATGTCTGCCAGACATGCTGAGATCTGAGCAGAAACATGAGTGTCTAAAGGAGGAAAGGAGAGGATGGCTTGAGTGTCATCTGCATAGCAGTGGTATTAGAACCCTGAGGCATGAGAACATGACCTCACAGAGAGATCTATTATAGAGGGAGAACAGGAGAGGATGAAGCACTGAGCCTTGTGGGACACCAGTGGATGGTCTGTGTGGAGCAGATGTGGATCCCCTGCACATCACCTGATATGACGAACTTTCTAGGAGGAAAGCAAGAAATTGCCATGCTGTGCCATGAATTCAAAGACTCATAATGATGGACAAGAGAGTCTTGCAGTTGACTGTGTTGAATGCAATGGTCAAGGAGTGTGACATCTCATCTAAGTGTGCCAGCTGTTGTTAAGGTTGCTACCCCCTAGACAAGGCTGACATGTTCCACTCCTCCCTGACATCTGGGGACAGTCTTGCTCCTCTTGGGTAGGTCTCTTCTTTATGAGACCTAACCCGGAAGTGAGTAGGATAAATAGCCCAGGTAGAGGAGGAGTAGGGAAGTTCAATTCAATTCAATATTATTTGTATAGTGCTTTTAACAACAGACATTGTCTCAAAGCAGCTTCACAAAAGTATATAAATTCTGAATGTAAACTTATACATTTATCTATATATATCCCTAATGAGCAGCCTGTGGAGATGGCGGCAAGGAAAAACTCCCTGGGATGGCAAAAGGAAGAAACCTTGAGAGGAACCAGACTCAAAAGGGATCCCA
>JAQMYM010000013.1:374273-391027 GCA_030014255.1 Parauchenoglanis ngamensis
GGCTTTATACTGCTGCTCATCTCGTGGAGACCGTCTACAATGCCGGAGGACCATGGCCAATGCCGTCAGCACTTTTATCACTTTGGCCACTCTGGTGTCTGAATTTATTGTCTAGATAGTGCATATGCTAGCCATTTTAAAATATGTACTCTCAAAAGTATACTTAAGTCCACTTTCCTTTTACAAGGGTTGTTCTCATATTCTATTATATAATAATGTTTTCTTAAAAATAATCATTATATTTCTTCCTTCAGCTGTTAATAATGATACTTTCTAACTTGAGCTGTCTGTGCTCTTTTCTCTACATTAAATTTTAGTTACTGGACTGTGGTAGCAATTTCCTATTGGATATTTCCTCATTAATTTGATTAATTCATTAAACCTAGTAATGAACATTTCTTCTGTCCAGTTAGCAGACTTGGGGAGTAGCAGAATACATGGAACAATATTATGTAATTAGGATACAAAAAAAGGTAACTGTATTCCATTATAGTTACAGAAAAAAAGCTGTAATCAGATTTCCGAGACATTTAGTAAGAATGGGGATTATTTACTGGATTACAATTTTAAAATGCATAAGGGCTGCAACAGCTAATCAACAAAATAAATAAAAATCGCTAATAAAAACAATTGTAAATAATTTTATTTTTAGTTGAACTACATTATGAAATATACTGCACACATGCTGTCACATCATAAAAAAAATAATAATAAAAAAGAAATTAATAAAATTTAATTAATAAAAAATAAACCATTATAATGTTTATACTGAATGAGTATTACCATTAATTTGGTTGACATGAGCACTTAATATTGTCATACTGTGACAGATCATTTGACAAATGTTATTAATGTTGTAATTAGTGAGCTGCTATTTAATTAACCCTAGTTATGAAAAAGTTCTGTAGTAGTGCTGATTAAAATGCTGCAAATAAATATTTTAAGCTAATATATTTTGTTTATAATATAAGGAATCCAATTGAACAGAAGGATTATCTAATTAACATGCTAATGTCACATGGGGAGGGGGGGCAGTAAAAGAAACATGTTTATTTAAGGCACAGGTACTAAAACATGAGTCAAACTCTAAATCCAAAAACAGGAGCAAGGTTGGGTAATCAGCAAACAGAACAACGTAGGGCAGGCAAAAAGACAAAAATCCAAACATTGAAAGACCTGCCTGAGTCAAAACCAGAACAACAAACAAAACCACAAGGCTTAGCAATTGCAGGCATGGAGGCTAAATTAATGCTTCGCAAAGTACTGTGACACTGAGAGTAATTATATAGTCTGTGTGTGTGTGTGTGTGTGTGTGTGTGTGTGTGTGTGTGTGTGTATAGATTGGATGCACCTGCATCCAATCAACAGTCATGTGACAGGACGGACGGGAGTCTGCTGGCTATCTTGATTGAATTCAAGTGCTCATGGGAATTGGAGTTCACCCAGAACATACTGTGCTAGTAGCAAGGGGCAGATCCATGACAGCTAAAAATAATCAAATAAAAAATGTTTAAAATAATCAAAATAATCTGTAGTTGCAGCCTTAAATAAGACTGATATACTAACATAAAACACTTCACGAGTCTCACAACACCACTCTGGTCTCGAGTGAAATCATATCTATTCTTACATTCACCAATTCATTATAATGGCCTTTAGTGAAAAAAAGCATTCATTGGGTGAAAATTTCACCATTATATTGCCTTAAAATCAGAAAAAGGGAACAATATCACAGTACAGTTCAAGTTTTGCCTTCCAGCTGACAAAATGCTGTCATCATACACATATTTGGTATTGAGGTAATCTAAAAGTAACAAAGTAATCAGTTACATTACTTACCCTCCCAACCCTGACAGTTAGTTCCCACCAAGCTCCCACCACCTACATATACTGTAAATGTCCTGCCACCTAATTTATGTACACTTTACCACCTTTCCTGCCAGTCCCTTATAGCCTGTGCCCACACCACTGTCACAGGTTCACTACTTCTCATAGGGAAGCGATTTACTTTTTCAGACCCTCTTCAGTTTAGTTCTCTGCTTTTTACCCCTTTATTTGTAGGAATCTATAAGACCTTACTCCAGTTTCCATCCACTTAAATCTGCATATTGTCTTCATTACTTAAGTGTTACATTAATAATGTACAGCATACACTGTTCACTTGCAAGTAGCATAGTAAGTGTTTTTACTTGAGCACTCCTTTGAATCCTAAGTTTGGTATAACCTATTGCCATGATTCACTGAAAGCACAGGTTATTTGTGGGGAATGATAACTAGGAAAAGGTGGTTGTGTTTAGAAGATCAGGGAATTAGAACAAAGTAGTAGCTAATTAAGTGGGTCAGTGAGTTTGTAGATTGTTATTAGGCTGAAGAGAGTTCGTGATTTTAATATATTGAGGCATACAACTTTCAACAACAACAACAACTAATTTTAAGTAAAATTTTGTTGTCAAATATATATCCTACATATTAAGTTTCATGTAAATCTGTTGTTCTTTAACTTTATCTGGTGGCAAACTACTTGAGCAGTGAAACTCATTCCACATTGTTGAAGTTAGACAAGAGTAACACATTCTCAGAGAATATTGGTAACACAATCAGTTGATTTATTCATAAGACTTGACTAATTGGGCAATGAATACTGGAATGGTGAGATATTTCTTAACTACAGTTTTTTATTTATTTAGTTATCATTTTTTTATTCAACCAAGCAGGTGAACGTATGGATCACTTGGGATCCTGAACAGACAGACTACAGTTTGAGAACCACTGATACATACATATGAATAAGACATTTCACCAACAACAATTTTTTTTTTAAACCTTATTATTCCAAGAATATCCCTAGAATGAGAACATAAATAAAGCTTTTTAGTAAACCAACATCTAACAGTAGTCATGACCACTTATAACTACTAATCTCATGACATGGCAATTCTTAGGAATTTGAATTTGTGAAACCATGTTTGTGATAATATGAGCCTGCTGTCTTTAAACTATAGTTGCATGTTACATCACAACTGAGTTCACTCATGTTATGGAGGCAATACTATAATAGCATTAGAAATGTGCTTTCAAGGACATGAAAAAATAAAGTTTAAAAAAAATACTGAGCATGAAACAAAACCTTGTGTTTAGAGGTGACTCAGCCTTTTTATGAAACTCATCAAAAGCTCAATTTGTTGGCTGCTGCCCACAGCTGCCAACAGGAGAGGCTACTCTCGAGAAACATGGGTTTAAAAGCAATCAGCATATGTTTGAAGGATAGAGAGAGGGAGAGGGAGACAGAGAAATTGCATGTGATTGTGAGTGCAGAGAAAGACAGACACAGAAGGATTGAGGGAAGAAGTTCACAAGATGAGATTGCATGTCCGTGATTGCAAACGTGTGCAGACAGACAGAGAGACAGAGAGAGTGAATAAAAGCAAAAAGATAGATATAAAGAGAGCGGTACAGAGAAGTGAACCGGAAAGGGGGGGGGATTGGGTGATTGGTATTCCTGGCCACACTCCCTGTTTAAGAGCACTCTGGGTGAGATTAGTTCTCTTGAGTGTGTGTGACTTGTGACTCGAGTGCATGAGCCTTGGCAAAAAAGTCCATCTGTTCAAAGATGCTGGCTTTCAGTGGAATCACACCACCAGTGCAATCAAGCACCCTACACCCCTCAACACCCTCATAACTAGTACATATATTCATATGTGTGCATTCTTTCATGTCCATCTCTTTCTTCTCTTCCTATTCTGTCTGCTCTTCTTCTTCGCATTCTGTCTGTTCTATTTATCTCAATGAATTATTACACTGTAGAATTACAAGAGGTAGCAGGGATCAAAGGTTTTAATGTCTCTCTCTCACTAAATAAAGCACCGTTAAGGGATCTTGACATACCTCTAGGCAAATAAACAATAGAAAACCATGTACACACCTTCTTTCTGGGAGTAATACACAGGACAAATGTTCTTGTTGGTGCCCTTTGATAATAAAAAATAAAGACAAAAAGGATCTAAGAGGATCATCGATGTGGAGGCATCTATATCTGATTATTTGCTGTTACCAAATGTCTGGATTATTTTGGACTTTTATAAAATGAGGCACAACAGAACCGCCAATGGTTTTAAGAAAAAAAATGTAAGGGTATGAAGAAGCGATGCTGGGCTGACTACTTTCTTGCCTATAGTGTAGATTCATGCAACTTATTAGTCATGTCAGGTGATTAAACAAAGTAAAGTTTCCTCTATATCTGATCTCCATTTAGGCTAATATTTCTCAGACTACTTCACTGAAATATCTGTAACATGGCATCAACAGTGACTGAGAAGGTATATGTTAAATATAGTTGCAGGTGTAATGAATTTGAATGAGTTGTATTGTTTTTTTCATCCTTTATTCCTTAAAATGCCCTTGGAGGCGAAAATAGTAGGTAAGTAAATAAACACACACTGTCCAATCAAAGTATAATTTACACAACAGAACAGATGACAGAACCATAAGATTAGTGCTTGCTATTTGGAGCCCAGTAGAGCAATTTTGGAATGCACAAAAAAGTGAAAACCTAATGTAGCTTCCTATCTGTCTTTAAGTGTGTGTGTGTGTGTGTGTGTGTGTGTGTGTGTGTGTGTGTGTGTGTGTGTGTGTGTGTAATAGTTTCTCTCACATCATTCTTTTCTGCTATATATAAGACCACATGATATTATGCATTACCATGCTAATATTGCCATACTCTGATCTAATATCAAGACCAAACTGTCATTGATAATGCAATTGCATACATTTATTAAACACTTCTGTTTTTAAATTGAAGACCAACACTGTCATTAGTGTGAGGTTGAGGCAGGATGCATTCACAGGTGAGGACATTCCAAGTCATAGCAACTTCTTATAATAAAAATAGTAAACTAAAATGTGACAATAACCTGTGCCATAGAGGGTGCATGGAGTCCTTATATAGCTCAAGGTAAAGAAGCTATAATCAGCTCTAATGCAGTGCAGTTGAGAGTTGTCAGGCATGCGCCTAAATAGGACTGCAGGGTAGCCTGGGAACTGAAGTCCTTGCCAACCCGAAGTACAGCAATCCTGGAAGCGCACCATGAGTGTGCTGTGAGTAGGGCTCGATACGAGGGGAAATCCATGACAGTACCCCATTTAAAGGCCTTACTCTAGAGCATCCCATAAGAGTCCTCCCATATAGGTCCTGGATCTGTGTGCTCTGGCTTAGTACTGAAGCTCACCCCACTGACTTTTGGCCAAAGTCAAAGCGAGGACATGAGTATGGCTTTGGGCAGAGGTGTGAACATGAACGTCGTTGTTGGCACAGGCATGGAGACTGAAACTGGTGTGGAGTCTTGAGCTGAAACACGCATGAAGACTCGAGCTGGAATGAGCTCTGAGAGTGTGGCAGGCTTTGAGACTGGAACTAGAACAGTATCTTTGACTGGATCAGGAACAGGCTTGGACTTGGGCACAGGCATGGGCATGGTCATGGGTACAGATAGAGACATGCATTTGGATTCTGGTAAAGGCATGGACTCAAACTCAGCCATAAACATGGAATTAGGCATAGGCATGAGAGTAAACTTAGGCATGTACATTGACTTTAGCATGGGCATGAGCATGGGCACAAACATCGGCATTTAATAAAATATAGGCTTAGGAATGGACATGAGCATGGGCATATACTCAGGTATGGGCTCTGGTTCAGGCATGGATGCAGGCAGGAACTCTGGCATATCAAGAAACAGAGTGCTGGCATTATCTTTGAGGCCAGGGGACAGGGTGACTATATCACCTTTGCAGAGGCCAGGATGCAGTGCAACAAAGTCATCCTCAAAGACAGGAGGTGGGGACAATGTTATCTTTAAACCTGGGTGTGGGGAGATAACATCGTCCTCAAATCGTATTGGAGGGGAGATGATGTCATCCTTGAAGACTGGAGCATCAGCGAAGTCAATTGGTGGGGTGAGTCCAGAAACAAATGCTATCCCATCATCTTCAGCGAGCAGTCACCTCCTTTCTGGCCACTGGAGAGGGCTCTGGAACATCGGCCATCCTGTCGACCAGTCCAGGGAGCTTTGGAGAGGTTGCCTGCTTCTTGGCCTCAGGAGGAGGTTCTGAAATGAAGGTCTACCTTTCAAACTCTGGAGGGAGCTCTGGAGTGAATCCCTCCCTTTCACCCTCTGGAGGTATCTCAGGAGTGCAGGCCTCCTTCTCAGCCTGTGGAGGGCACCAGGAATTAGATCAATTGTAGGGGCACAGAACTGATGGGGCTCCTTGCTGATTTATTTTATGTTTATTCATTTTCAAATGCATAGCCTAAAATCTAGCCACCTTTAAGCTACTTATTTCCACAAATTAAAATCACCCTCCCTTTCCACTCAACCATTATTCTGTCACAGCTCGGCAAAAGTTTTTTTTCATAGAAGGTATATATGTGTTCACAGAATGTAGTTCAGTATCCATTTAACTTATAGATAATGAGCCAACATTAATATTGTGTCATTTCACAGAAACTTCGGTAGAGTAACTTTATAGCAACCGAACATGAGATTGCATGAACCAATTAAGAGCTCAGTGAATGTATGTATTCTATATTTAAAGCTTGCTAACTAGCACCCATGTAAGGTCTGTTTCCATGCACAGCTGCAGCTTCAGGATTAGCAAACTTTCATGTCTGTCTACATGTGTGTGCACCTGTTTGGTTCTGCAAGTGTGAATAATCTTTAAAGTGTGTGTGTGTGTGTGTGTGTGTGTGTGTGTGTGAGGCTGTATCAGATGTGCGGATGTGTATATGTTCATAAGTTAAAATAGGCATGGTAAACTAGGTTTGTTAACTAGATGACATATTAATCATACTGTAAATTCTGACACCCAGTGGTGAAAATTTGTATTTTTTTTCTTGTTGTTTAGGGCCAATAGGGCATTACATGTGAGTTTTCTAGGTGACTGGGTGTTTTTTGTTTGGGGGTGGTCCCAATACTGTATTCTTTTATAGGGCCAACGCTTTCTAGCTGTGCCCTTTCTGTCATGATTGTGTGGTTGAGGCAGGATGCACATAACAAAACCAAAACTAAAACATGCACTGGCTCAGACACCTGAAAAACCCATGAGTATACAGAGCTGACAGAGAACTGCCAAGGCAACATGAGCTAAACAAAAAACATATAAAACATAGCAGCATCTTATGATGAAAATAGTAAACTAAAATATGAGAATAACCCACACCATAGAGGGCCTTATATAGTCCAAGGTAAACAAGCCATAATCAGCTGTAATGTATTGCCGCCAAGAATCATCAGGGATTCACCTACATAGGACCACGACAAAGCCTGGGAAGTGAAGTGCTTGATGACATGCAGTACAGTGAACCCAGAAGCACTTCATAAAGCACTATGAGTAACGTTCAGTGCAAGAGGAAATCCATGACAAACCAAACAATCAGAACCTGGACGCTTCCTCTGCCAGTTTAATCCTTTTTCTTATTAATTTGTATCCCTCAAATACCCTTAAAATATTTTTCAAACAGGAAGACTATCGAAACTTTTTTGAAGTATTTGACTTTGCAGTGACCTTGACCCTGTTTTGGATCAATTCCAAAATCTAATCAGTTCAGTACTGTTTTCAGTGATAACGCCATATAAATCCTACAAATATTCAAGCACTCGTTCTTGAGCTAGTGACTTAGAGGCAGTGGCATAAATCCAGGCTGATTAAAGTAATTCAAAAAATAAATGGAACTCTGTTTTTGTTTACCACACTGTCTCTCATGATATGAGGTGAGAGGCTTCTTTAACTGTCAAATGCTCACACAGAATATGAAAAGGAGAGGCAGTTTTCTATCCACCCCATTCAAACACACACACACACATATACATATATATATATATATATATATATATACACACACACACACACATATACATATATATATATACATATATATATATATATATGTATATACACAACAGTCTAGCACCATAGCTACATTTTCTCACCCAAAATGGGCTTACTTTGCAGAGAAGGTTTCATTAAAAATTTACTACTTTTTGGCCCCACACTGATATAAAAAGGCTCACTCTAGCACCATGGGGGTTTATTCAGTTTGTCCCAGTATACAACTACACAAAAGAATGTTTCCCTTTCAGAAAAGGTTTCAAGTATAGCCTGTTTCAAAATGTAGAAACACTAACCACTCAAAACATTCCTAAGATTTACTAGAGTACATCATACATACTATAATTACTACTGTGGAACTAAGAAATGTGAATTACACTGATTGCGTATTTTGCACTATATGCATAAATCTCACTATATTACATGTCTGAGATCATTTGAGCTTAACAAACAAAGATATTATATGAGATACAACATATAGTGTATCAGGAATAAAATGCCTTAATTAATATTATTATTAACTACACAGTTTTCCTCATTGACTGCATATGGAGTGTTAGCCTTGAAAAAAATATATCACTGTCTTTGACCTTTCACATTTGCAATGTCATAATCTCGCCTCCTCACTTCATACAGAGACTCCAAAGGCTATAGCACTGACTGTTTTGCTTTAGCTCACTTCCTGTTCTAGTTCTTGTCTTTAGCCCCCTCCTGTTATTAACCACTGATCACTTTGTCATTTAATCCATGTTGCCTTTCTGTTTTACCACAGTCTTTCTGGAAATATTATATTTCCTGCATGTTCCTAGCTTTCATGTTCCTTGTTTTTGGCCTGCTTTCCCAGTTGCATAAATGTAAACTCCAGAAATTATGTGACATGCACTTTATTAAAGTTTAAAGATGAGTGGTTACTGATAGCATTTCTTAGGTACAATCCAATTGTTTCGTTCATATGAAATTCAGTGTAATACCTTTTGTCAAAAAAGTGGCCTGTTCTAGACAACCTGTTCTAAAAGATGGTGATGAGAGCATTTTATTGCCTTTCCCTTCATGATCTGGAGTGTGCCACTTAAACTCTAGTCTTAATGCACTGTTTGTCTGGGCCACACTCTCCAGTGTGAAGGGCATCCCATAAAACAGTCCATTACTGTTATTATGATTCCGGCAGCAAGCCCAGCCACTCTGTGCTCATGGATGGAACCAGCCATTAAATTTAAATTGAGCAATATTTTCTTTCTGATGCCAGGGAAGGCTGTTAAGATGGATTCGCATTTCATTGCACTTGCTTGTTTATTTATTTATTTACTTATTTTTTGCATAAAACTGAGAATGCATTATGTTGGCTTTTGGTTAAATGTCTGAACATTTTTAGTCCCTCCAGAAAAAATGTTTTAATAGAAAAAAATTTTAATAAGCAACTGTGAGAATGCACAATTAAACACTTTTTAGGAGGCTTTTAGGAAGCTCTGTCGGAGGCATCACAGTGCAAAGATTATTGTTAAATAGCAGAGTGAACAACATACTGAATAATCCACCACTCAACTTATCTTAACTTTACAGTGCATTTGGGACACCAGGCCAAATCAAGACATTTCATCTAAGGAGGCTGGCTTACTTTGTGTTCAGGTCTCAGGCAGGTGTAATGCTTCAGGCCTGTTCTTATAAACAGTTACAGTTTTTGAATTTAGAAAATAAAAATAAATAAATAAATATTAACCAGACTACAGGATTATGTCATATGTTACAATATGGGCAGGAAAAATTACTTAAATGCATCTTGATTGGTTATCACAACCATTATGAACATTATGAGTCACCAACTCATAGTGAGACAATACTGAGATACATAATAATAACCTTAAAATCCTGATAATAGTAAAAACCTGAGTTAAGTTGTTAGTTAATTATCAGATTTAATGGGTGTCTTTGGTGCTCTGGCTTCACCTACTGGAGCCTTCCCTTCCCTGATTTTCTGACATGCCTCAATAAAGAGATGTGCTATATCCAACTTTCTCTGATTCATTGTTATGAATTTTAAAATGCTTTGATATACACAATTAAACCTTCATTACATTACAGTTTTTCTTTCAATTGCTAAGATGCATTCTGTAATATTGAAGTCACTTTCTCAAATCTCTTCACACAGTTGCCATAATAGTTGCAATCAAAAATCATACATTCTTTTCTCACTTAAAATCGGCCACCAGCAAACTTTACATATTTAGAAGCTATTTTGCACATACTTACACACTGTTATCAAAACTATTTAAAATACATTTAAAACTAAATTACTGCAATTTGTAAAAAATTTCATGACCTGTTGTGACATAATGTTGTGATAAATTACCTTATATAAAATAAATAAAATTACAGTAAGAATGAAGCATTTATACACTGTCCCATTTACAACAATTTGTGACATCATGTCACGGCGCCCAGGTTGTTTGGGACACACACGCAGGTGAGAGGGCGGTTTAGCAAAACTCATTCTATTTTAATGTCCATGCACACATAAAATAAACGGAGGTACAAAACGTCAGGCAGGAGAATAACTCAAATAACATAAACTAGTTAGAGCAATGACAGACAGGGTGTTACCAGTAATCCAGAGTGAGGGAAAAAGTCCAAGCAGAAGTTCAACACTGCAAATCAAACAGAGCACCAAAAGATAATCCAAACCACGAGAAAGAGTGTCCAAGCAAAATCCAAAGCACAGTCGGTACACGAAGCAAAAGGATAATCCAAAACACGAGAGTGAATGTCCAGGCAAAACTACATACACGAAAAATCCAACACGGAATAGCCCAGCTAGGAAATCCAGTACAGAGTTCAGAGTTCGGCAGCAGCGCGACGCGAAGAAACACAATGCTTCCACAAGTCCGAAGCGCAAACGGGCGTCCTTAAATACGTCGCTGATTGTCAACGATTGGAAACACCGGAATTCACTTGGTCACGAAACCTCGCTAGAAGAGCATGCGCACGAGAGTTGTAGTTCCGTGTAGTTCGCGGCATGAAGCGGAAGTAGCGCTTCCGCGTTGAGCACGACAGAGGCCGCGAGCCTGCCGTGCAGCGGAGAGGGACAGAGTCGCGACACTGTTCTATAACTGAGGGCTTTGTAGGAAAATCTGTTTGCCCCTGCTGTAGTCTCTTCATTATTCTAGGCAGATGAGATGGATCATAATAGACCAAAATCTTGCTCATGTATTTTACAGTCAGGTACCTGAGGTCCACAAACTGCTGCTTCTTGTCAGGCCTCCCTCAGAGGAGAACTCAGACTCCCATGAACACTCAGGCACAAGATCCCATTCCCCAGAGTTCTATTTGGCTGCAGCTGCAGCCAATTATCTCCACACCCTAGTCACAGACAATATATACGCTTATTCGCTCACTCACTCACTGCGAAGCAATAGTTACTTTGTCTCTATGTGCCAAGCGTTTCTAATCGTTAGTTCTTCACTGGTTTTTGATCTGTACATTTGTTTCCTGTTTACGAGTACTGCCTACCCTACGTTATACTGTTTGTCTGATCGATCGACCTCTGACTGCCTGACTACGTTCTTGGAATACTGTTTTGGTACTTCTGCCTGTTTTATACGTATCTGCACTTGCGTTCTCCCTAGTGGGTATTGCATGACACTTCTACATCTGTACGTGACTTCTCCAAACCTGTACATAGTAAACTACAAGAAGATCCTGTTTTACAAGCTTCAGTACATTTAGATTTTGTTTTTTTGTTTTAGTCGATCTGAAAGTGAAGCACAGTTAGATTACTGAACTTAAAGGTTTAGATTTATTCACTTTAGTGTAATAAAAATCCATCATTACAACAATTTTTTTTATCATAGTTGCACATGGACCGTGTCTCTTTAGCTAGTGTGTGAGTGTATAAAACATACTGGAATGAGATATTACAGTGTCTCCAAAGTAGTGTCTCATCTCACAAGTATGTATTCTCGATAGAAAAGGTTCAACAACAACAACAACAACAGTAAGTTGTAGTAAATGTAGAGTATCATCATGCAGTATTCAGTCTTCTCATGCAGTATTAGCTCCATTCTGATCAACTGCATGCAGTTGCAAAAAAAAATAAATAAATACAATTAGGGGTGTGAAAAAATGTTGTGTTCTTGTTTCTCATCATCTAAGCCAGTGTATCTTGGTGTTATTCTTATAACTGGAATTTATATAGTTCTCTAAAGCTGCTTTGTGATATTGTCCATTGTTAACAGCTCACAAATAAAAACTGATTTAAATTACTTCATTCAGAAAAATGCCATGTGTGTGTCCTGACTCATATACCTGTTAGAATCCAGGAGCTTTGTGAAAGCTGTTACCAAGTCTGGTGAGCCCGATTCCCTGAGAAATTCCCTCCAAATAGCCTGAACCTTCAGAAGTTGCTCCCCAACTTATACTCCTTCAAGGTTATGATCAAAGAATTGCTTGAACAGTTCAGTGAATTGGTCGTAGGATGCAGTGGCTCCGCCTCCCTTCTCCCACACAGCGGTTGCTCATTTTAGCTTCTTACCAGAGAGTAAGTTCAGGAATTGGGTGACTTTTTGTTGATTTTTTGGCCCCACCTGACTGGTGAAATACAAGGCTCACTGGAGTAGAAAGCCTTTGTACTTGAAGTTTTTTACAGCGATCTTGTCAGGTCAAGAAACAAGAGCATGGGGACCATTACCGGAACAGAGTGTGAGAGGATGGCTTGTGACCAGTGTTGGTGAGCTTGTCGATACATTCATCCTGTTCTCCCAGACAATATTGTCGGTCTCCTACGAGAGGGTCCTGAGTGGCCATGGCAGTTTATCTACTGTCCTCTCCTGCTATGTCTGTGTAGATGGCGAGGTAATCCATCAGGGATGCAGACTGGAGATGAGTGTAAGTGCAAGTAGAAGTTTGTTTAAAAATACAAAGGCAGACAAATCCAAAAATGTGAGGCAAAAATCAAGGTTACAAAACAGGCAAGGCTCAGGCGAGGCACAAACAGACTGTCAGAGATATATATATATCCAAGAATGCAAAAACCAGAGTACAAATCGTGGGTCAAAACCATGAAACAACTATGATCATAAGGCTTGGTAAAGTCAGACAACAAAGACACTGAGCATTACAGTGAGCCACTAAATCATGAAAACTGATGTCCTTAATAATGTTGCAGTGATTATAACCAGTGAAGGAAATATAATCATCAGGTGACGTGATCTGTGCAGTGCATGGTGCTGGGCATTGCAGTCTTCTTCAATTGCAGACTGGTGGGAAGTGGAGTCTTGAGTGCACGCAGGTGCAGACATGACAACAAAACACCAGATACAAATGAATGAAGGGTTTAATAAACGAATGTACAAATAACACAGGAAGAAGAAGAATAACCCTAAACAAAGACACTAGAAATTAGCTTAGATGATGAGAAACAAGAACACACAACTGAAACATAAACTGGAAATATATGCATAACTTAAACCGGATAACAAGACACACATGACAGATAATACAAGAAACCAATGAACAAGACATGGAGGGGAAAACAATATCAAAATAACAAACAAACAAAAAAACACAGGGGAAGCAGAGTGTTGTGTAAACAGCATGGAGAGTGTACTTTATATTAACAGTAATCTAATGGAAATGTACAGTAAATACAGCAAGCTTTAGATAAGTTAGATACCCACACCCACTTTAGCATCTGTTCACACCCACATATAAAATGCATACACATAATGGACTAAACATTTTTGTAAGGAACGATCAGGTCTGTCTGTCTGCTTGTCTCAGTTTACTCTCCATACTTCTCCACTTCAGGTAGCCTTTTGAGACAGTTATCAATTAGAGCCAAAGATTCACACACTCAAGAGAATCAGTGTGTCAGCTTTAACCAGCGAGTAGATGGAGAGACAGAGAGAAGGGGAAGAGAAGGAGAAAGAGGGAAAGGGGAGAGACGGGAGGGCGGGAGGTGGGAGACGTACATCACAGGGGTCCCACATTCTAAATAATTCACTGAGTGACGCTGAGCACACTGCAGCACACTGAAGTTCTCCTGTCATGTCAAGTCATTCTGTGCAGTATGACAGCAAGAGAGAAGCAAGAGACCAAGAGGGGAAAAAGAATTCAGCAGGAGGTAAGGGAAGCCTGAGAAGAACAAGTAGGGGACAGAGAAGGTGATTATGACTGAAAAAGTGATAGAACAATCAAACATACAGGTTTGAGATAAAAGTGGACATATTCGGTCACTTATATCACTATGCAACACTCTATCTGTACTATACTATATACACACTATACTATATTTCAAACCTTTTTCCTAAAGCCTATGTATATTTTGCTTGTCCTTGTTTTTGCCATGATTATTTACTTATCTTGCTTCTTCTACAGTAGCTTCTATATCCCTATTTCCCCCACTTCTTTTATTCTCTCTCTCTCTCTCTCACACACACTCACTTGCATACCTTTATTACAGGACCACTCAGAGGTCAAAGACAGTTTCCATAGCAACCCCCAGAAATATCAACACTAGCATGGCCTGGTTAATTTTGAAGTCATGTTTTATTCACAAAAAAGTTTTTAAAAAGGTAAAAGAATAGGTTTGCTCCAGCTCCTCTTACCAGGGGGTGGAGTCAGACCCGATCCAGCTAGCCAATCACAGGCGTTTGTGAGCTCAAGTGTATGGACAACCTCAGAGGCTCCGCCCACACAGCGTCTAACAATCACTGTACACTCTCCTGTTAAGGATCTGGAACGCTACATACTGATCGGTTCTCTACAGATTCTTAAAGCCGCAAACAAATGCTATAATCTCATGACTTTGCCTATGGGCTACGGGAACCATCAGTGATTGGTCAGTTGCTGTGTAAAGTGGGCGGAGTCTTGGGTATGTTTAATATAGATCGTTTATAGTGACAGGAGAAGGGCATGTTGATGTTCATGCACTCTGAGAATTACCCATGTGGAAATAAATCAAAGGTGTGTGTGCATGTGTGTGTGTGTGTGTGTGAGCTCAGGCTCAGCTGCGGGAGAAACAGAGGATGGAGGAGTTGGAGAGGATGAAGGAAGGGATGAAGCAGCTGGTGGAGGAAGCAGCCGTCCGCACCAGGAAGGAGGTACATATCGCACAATGCACCTGTTCCATGATGCAGTGTGTGTGTGTGTGTGTGTAATGATTACTCTGTTGCAGGTGGAGTGTGTGCGTCAGCACTGTAACACACAGATCCATCGTCTCACTGAGGAACTCGCCGCTCTGCAGCTGGTCAGGACTGTTTCACCTTACACACACGCGCGCGCACTTTTTTTTACTTATTTTTTTTTTTTTTACATGAATGTGTCTGTTGTCAGGAGTGTTCTGATAAACAGAGTCAGCTGGAGAGAGCACACCGAGAGAGAAAAGCTGTGGAGGAGGAGCTCGAGAAGGTGAACACACACACACACAAACACACACACACACACACCCCTTTAGTACAGGACCAGTCAGAGGTCATTGACAGGTTTCCATAGCAACCCCCCAGAAATAATAACACTAGCACGGCCTGGTAAATCATGTTTTATTCACAAAAAAGTTTTTAAAAAGGTAAAAGAATAGGTTTCCATAGCAACCATTCTGTTTGTTTCCGTGCAGCAGCAGGACGATGTTGCACACCTGCATGAGTGGATGTTATTGTCTGTTTAAAGCATTACGCCATCGTTGTGATCAAGTCTGTTGAGTTCTGTTTGAGACGCAGCTCATGACATCAAAGTATTTACTAATGTAGAGCATTTTACAGATTAATAAATAAAATCATTCTCACTACATTTGTAGGTTGAATGAAAGCTTCAGTATTTTGTGTGTAGGTGTACAGAGAGGGCCGGTACGGCGAAGCAGATCTGAGGAAGATGGAGGCTCTACATCAGAGATGTCTAAATGCAGAGAGAATGAAAGACGAGCTGGAGCACACACTCAACACCACTCACACCAACATGAAGAAGATGGAGCTGGAGTGAGTTCACACACGCACACAGTGTTCTCTTTAACAGCTCTTATTCCTTTTGTTGAGTATTATGTGTAAACCTGAAGAAGTCTCTTACTGCCCCCTAGTGGACACATCAGGAATTACACAGAACACCAGCGTGACTGAGCATGTTCCATACTGGAAATTCTGTAATGCAGATTGTGTGTGCGTGTGTGTGTGCGCAGACTGGGTGAGGAGCTGTTGCGCTGTCAGGAGGAAGTGCGCAGACTGCAGGTGGCGCTGTCGAGCACAAGAACCGAGTGCAGCAGTGTGAATGAGGAGAGACTGAGACTGCAGCAGGAGAACCAGCAACTGCACAAAGACATGGACACAATGCGCAAAGAGTGTGTGTCTGCGCAGAGACACGCCAAACTGCAGGTACACACACACACACCCTTCCATTGATCCTCACATTGCTTCAGTTCTCATTTCCATTAAGTTAACCTCAGAGTGTGTGTGTGTGTGTGTGTGTGTGTGTGTGTGTGTGTGTGTGTGTGTAGGTGTCGCGCATGCAGCAGGAGGTGTGTGTGAGGGAGCAGGCTGTAGAGTCAAAGCTCAGAGAGATGGAGGAAAGTAGCAAACACTCCACTGCTGAACTACAGCGCTGCCTGCTGGCACAACAACACAACAACAAGCGCTACAGAGAGGAGAGCATCCAGCTCACACACACGCTGCAACACACTCTCACCTCACTCAGGTAACACACACACACACACACACATGCTGCAACACACTCTCACCTCACTCAGGTAACACACACACACACACATGCTGCAACACACTCTCACCTCACTCAGGTAACACACACACACACACACACACACACACACACAGGCTGCAACACACTCTCACCTCACTCAGGTAACACACACACACACACACACACACACACAC
>JAQMYM010000013.1:394641-406253 GCA_030014255.1 Parauchenoglanis ngamensis
TAACACACACACACGCTGCAACACACTCTCACCTCACTCAGGTAACACACGCTGCAACACACTCTCACCTCACTCAAGTAACACACACACACACACGCTGCAACACACACTCACCTCACTCAAGTAACACACACACACATGCTGCAACACACTCTCACCTCACTCAGGTAACACACACACACACATGCTGCAACACACTCTCACCTCACTCAAGTAACACACACACACACACACTGCAACGCCCTCATGAACACAGAACTTTAGGTGAATACTGAACCGTGTGTGTGTGTGTGTGTGTGTGTGTGTTTCAGAGCGGAGCTGAGCAGGCAGAAACAGCGTAGTCAGGAGCTGGAGATTAACTTGCACTCAGAGAAGGAGAAGATCCTGGAGGTACACACACCTTTTACTTATCAGATTTATAGATGTCGGAGGTTTTCATGATAAACTGTGTGTGTGTGTGTGTGTGTGTGTGTGTGTGTTCAGTGTGAGCGGGAGTTAGCAGAGCAGCAGGAGAAGAACACTCGCTTACAGACTCGACTCACTCAGGCTGAACACCGAGCGTCCAGCGCCTCACAGCAGGTACACACTTACACAAACCTAACTCTTTATCTAAAACAACCCTAAACCACACACGGTGTATAGTGTGTAGTTTATCACACACCTGTTATCGCTGGCTTATGACGCATCTCTGTGTGTGTGTGTGTGTGTGTGTGTGTGCGCGTGCGTGCGCGTAGCTCACCCTGATGACACAGCGGAGGAGAGCCGCCTCGCTGGTGGACCTGGAGACGCTGCAGTGAGAGCATCATCACGGCTCTGCGTCAGTGGAGCTTTTATTAAAACTGCAGCATGAAATGTTTTTAAAACATGAAAATGAGACCTGTATGAATTTATTAACCATTTCACTCCAGTTGTAATTGCACTATACAGTGTGACCCAGATGAGGATGAGATCCCTTTTGAGTCTGGTTCCTCTCCAGGTTTCTTCCTTCTGCCGTCTCAGGGAGTTTTTCCTGCCGCCGTCGCCACAGGCTGCTCATTAGGGATATATATAGATAAATGTATAGCTTCATAAGTTTATATTCAGAATTTATATACTTTTATGAAGCTGCTTTGTGACGATGTCTGTTGTTAAAAGCACTATACAAATAAAATTGAATTTCACGTCACTCCCGTGCCCTACACCACACGCTGCAGGAAGCCGCACGCGCCGCCGCGTCAGCGTGTTAAAGCCAAACTTCATTTTACTCTCTGCATGAAAACGGAGCTGCCTGTTGCGCCACACACACACCTGCTTTTCCTCGGGTCATTAAACGTAAACCTGAAACAGATGCAGACACGTTTCCGTAAACGTTACCCTTCCCTCTGAATGTTTGTGCATCTTTTCTACACTTTTATAAACAAATCCATAATGACCTGCCGCCGCCATGTCGCAGCTCTGATTCCTGAACTGTAGTAACGCTGGCTTGTACACGTCACTGTAATGGCGTGCCTCGTACCGGGCCTGGAGCAGAGGAGGTGGCTGTGTGACCGTTACAGAGCTCAGCTCTAATATCACTTCAAATGTTTGTTCCGTTATTCAGGACGTGCATGAAGCTGGAGCTTGGCTGAGAGCTCAGTACCCAAGTACGGCGCAGAAGCCACACCCGCAGCACGAGCGACGAGCACTCGGTTCTTTAGGAAGAGGAGCTGAATGAGTCGTTCACAGCAGTTACGTGAATGTTACTCGTGACGGTATATATGCCTTGCGGTGGATGTTAAACAGGACATGTAATGTCATGTAGCGTCACATCACATGAGCGCCGAGGCGTTTCCTGACGCAGACGCAGGACAGACGCACCTGCTTCTCAGCTCCAGGTCTTCTGGACCACAGGCATCTTTTCCTGCTTGAGGAAGAAAGCAAGCTTTAAAGGAGAAAGCTGAAGCTGGGATCAGACCGCCGAGAGCGCAGGTCTCAGGTCTCCGCTACACGGCAGCTAGGAGGAGGGTTCTGCCCAAAGCCTGGATGCCTCCGTCAGGAGGTTACGATGCTGCTGCTGGATTTTACCTCAACATTTTGAAACAAGTGTTTTGTTAAATCATGATTAAGACAAACTAAAGACAGACTAGTTTTATAATTTAATACTTATTTTATTTTAATGATTTGTCACTTACAGTTTCTTCAGCAACCATTCAGCAGGAATGTAAAGTCCACAATGCATACATGTGCAATTATTAACGTTCTTCCGCTTGTTAGATCAGCGTGGGCTCGACTCACCACAGTCCCATAAACGGCGTTAAGTACATTCAAAGCGTATGAAAACACCACCGGGGACTCTGCTCGGACTCGGAACGTCCAGGAGAACCGGCGTGAAACGTAAACTTGCAGGTTACATTCGAGCGAAACCGTTTCTTTTTTTTCAAGTTTCACAATAGTTATGCTTCATTATGCTTCATTCCTCATTCATAAATTTTACAGGATATAAAAATTGGCAGTTTTTTTTTTAACCAAAGAGAAGATTCCCTTTTAATATCCGATGCAGCGTCCCCTTCAGGAAAAGGAGAAAAGACCTTCATTTTGCCCTGCAGTGTAAAAAAATCTGTCACCATTTCATTACTGAATTCTGGGGTTTAAACTTCCAACACTTCTTTTCCGGACGTTTTCCAGTCCTTCCTCGTTGGGACGTCCACGTTTATTTCATGATAGCTCCCAAACAAACGATGAAGCGGAGATGTTCCCATGACCAGGGAGGGAAGGATCCTTTAGATACGTTCCAGGGCAGAAATGTGCTCCCAAAAAAAGGGATAAATAAAGAAAAAAGACCCGTGCTAATTTTCTAGTGAAGAACTATTTTTGTTAGATGGACCTTCACCTAGTGGTTCCCCATGAGCAGGAACTGTGGCAAAGAAATGCCCCCAGTCCTTTCCTGAACAGAAGCCCTTTATGATAAAACTGGAAAAGGTATTTTTGGTCTTCCGGTACCATCTTAATGGAAAAAAACAGCCAGGAACTCCAAAAGTAGTACTAAACATTCCAGTTTGGGATCATCTCCCTCCCTTCCTAGTCGGAAACGTCATCTTGGACGAGAGGTTGATGATAAAATGCTGTAAGATTAAGGTTCCAGAAAATAGTTCCTCATCATTACCAGGAAGTAAATGAGGCTCTTTAGTAGTGGAATCTGTCAAAGTGTTTAACTGCCCCAACCCTTCCTGAAACGCACCCTCCAACCCCCCCCGGCCGAAAACAATCTCTCAGTGATGAAAGCTTCAGCGCGTGACAGTAAAATCTATCAGTGATGAGATTACTCCTCCCTCCCATCACTGGCGTCTCACACTCCTCACACTCTGCGCACTCCTCCAGCATGTCTCACTCCACGCAGCTCCTCAACTCTCCAACAACAAACTAGTTAGATCTTAATGCGTTTAAGCCCACCACCCTCTGCTTCAGGCCGTTCCTCTGCTACCAGGAAGTGAAGAACGGTCTCTTGCAGTGGAAAGTCTGCGTGAAGGCGTTTCCTAACTGCACCACCCGCCCCTGTCCTCCACCTCGACTCCGCTCCACCACCACCCGAGGCATCTGGACCAGCTGGAGGGGGCTTTTCCCATCCTTCAGTGCCTGGGTGAGGTTCAGGATCTGCAGGAAGGAGGAGGGAAACATGGGGTTTAGTGATGAACACGTGATCATTAATGTTTACCTTTAGAGATAAAGCAGACGGAGGTGTTCTGGACTCACCTGTCCTCTCATCACAGACATCTGCTTCTCAAACATGGTTTTATCAAAACCCTTATCCGTCTGCAAAGAACGCGGGAAATAAACAAATAAATTAAATCAATCTAAATAACGTTCATTAAAAGTTCAGCATTAGAGAGACACGAGGCGACCGTAATAAACGTGACCCCAGGCGGTGACGACGGGCCCTCGCACCTCCGGCTCCGGCACCAGGTCAACACAACACCCCCATCAGGAGAGCAGTGCGCGACAGGGAGCCGAAACATCCGACACACACCTTAATTACATAAAATAAAAAGGGGATTGGACCTTAAAGAGCTCGTAGAGATCCTCACACAGATCCTGGACGAAGTTCATATCAGAGATCCGCGACAGAACCAGATCCCTCGTCTCCTGAGAGAACGCCACTTTAGCCTGAGGGAGCCACGCCCAGTGGAACGGATCTAACACGCACGCACACAAACACCACTCAGGCCACTGTGTGTATCTGTGCGATTATCTGAGGGGTGTGTGTGTGTGCGTGCGTGCGTATAAACACTTACATGCTCTCCACTCGTCAGGGTGTTTAAAGGGGAAGGCCAGGCCGTTATCAATTGCAGCGATTTGAATCACACACTCTTTATGTTCACTCCACTCATCACCCTGAAACACACACACACACACACAGACACACACACAGTGACTAAGTCATTCAGAAAGCTGGTTTTTGTGTTTGAGATGAGCCACTTCCTGTTGTGTAAACTCCAGCCAATCAGGTGCACTCGCGTCCTGAGGAGCAGCCGCTCGTTACGTTACAGGATTGTGTGTATGAGTAATAAAGAAATTAAAATAAAAGCTCAGTGTGTGGTACCTTCACTGGTTGTTCTCCAGCCTTCTCGTATTTAATCAGCCAGTTATCGTTTCCCCGGTCTGCACACACCACCAACACAAACACCATCACCAAGATACCAGTAACACACACCACACTGCGCTGTTACACTGCGCACACACACCTGGGTGAGGTGAGGTGTGTGTGTGTTACCTGTATTCCTGATGACGTAATCCAGCACTACGAGTCTCTCGAACTGAGACTGCAGCTGCTTCCTCGTGTTCTCAGGAAGAGGCTCCGCCTCAAACCTCCTGAGCCAAAACTCCGCCTCCTGATAGCCTTCTACAAACAGCTGGAACGAACCAACCTGCACAGAGAGGGGGGAGGGAGAGACCATTTCATATGCAGTGTTCTGCAGAAGTGCACATCAGGGCCTTCAGTAACGTAGCAGAAACATCACTTCCTGTCTTTATAGAGTTTATGATGTCAAAGTCTGTACTGAAGCTAAAAAGCATTAATAATAACAAAAATGAGATGTGGCGTAGTTGTGGGCGTGGCCTCACCTTGGGGGGCAGGCCCACTCTGTGGAAGCGACGCCCCACTTTGGGCACTTTCTCCAGCGCGTACTTCTTCCCACGAGATTTTGCTCGATCGATAGCATTGTAGTGGAACGTCTCACTCGCCAGAAACACAACCTACACACACACACACACACACACACACCATCATCACTCTAGGCTGCTTAGGTAGTGTGAGTGTAAGTGTTACTCACACAGGTGACCTCGCTCCCTCACCTTGGTCTTTGGGACGACGCCCAGGCTGAGTTTGTGGTCCACTAGCGAGGCGGCTGCCTCAGAGAGGTAGCCCTGATTGGGGACAAGGCAGCCGCGGCCGAAACAGCAGGGGCAGCATAGCTTGTGGAAATATTTGGTCCATTTGGGGTTCAGGTGACCGTACGGCTCCTCTGACTTGGGCTTGAAGACGCCGATGATTTTCTGAATCACAAAGAACAAACCGTTAGTGATGCTGGTTGTCATGGTAACGTTCCAGGAGTCAGTGCTTTAGAGCCGAGTCCTGAATCAGAGAGGATACAGAACTGATGCAGACGCATGAGCTTTTTCTCAGCTCAGTCTATAATATACACAGAGCCAGGATCAGGGAGATGAGAAGAGGGAAACCCGGGATTCAGTTTGTTTCTATGGCAGGAAGTGTGTCATCATCGAACACTTTACTTCCATGTGCTCACTGCTGTGCAAAAGGTTTACCTCTCGTATTAACCAATAGATATTCATATTACACAGACTGTTACACACACACACACACACACACACACCCCTTTAGGGTCCTTGACGAAGTAGCTGCCGCTGGAGCCCTGCGAGATTCTCTCAGGGAAAACGCCGCTCTCGATGGCCTGCTCCGCCCGCTGTATGATGTCCTCAAACACCGGATCCTCCGGGAAATGGTTAAACTCACAACTGCTGTTTCCTACACACACACACACACGTGTTGATTACTGACACAAGAAGTGAAAGAACACAGGAAGTGAAATGAGGGTGCCAATACATTTACAGAGAGTATAGTAATTCAATTATCACATTCTGATGCCTAAAAGTAGCTTATAAAATAGAGCTGAATCAATCAGGACCAATGTGTCTTCATCGAATTCAACCAATCAGTGATCAGCACCGTGTCTAGCCCCGCCCACATTCATACACCAGCTCATGACGCATGAGGAAATTTCTTTTCCTTCTCACATTTCACATGGCTGATCATTAGCATGACACAGATTAATGATTTATATTCATCTCACTTGTGTGTGTGTGTGTGTGTGTGTGTGTGTGTGTGTGTGTGTCAGAAGAAAAAAATTCTTTATTCAATACTGTATTAAAATCAAGCCCGGCCCTCACACACTGCTCCGTCAAGTTATATATTGAAATATTCGCGGTAATTATATAAACTCCGTGTGTTGGTGCGCTTCTCGGAGACGTCACGCAGGCGTCATTAGCGGTTCGGGTTCTGTGCTGAATTATTAAACTGTAAAATGTACAGAACTTTAATAGTTCACTGATCACAGTAGGCTGGTACTGAATACAGGTGTGTTATGTATCCGAACTGTCTTCACACACTGCGGTACGAAATCACTGAGGTCTAAATGATTCATTATTTGTGATGAACGCAAGTAATAAGCACTGCAGGGTCTCAGGAGTGACGTCAAAAGCTTCAGCTTTATTACAACAGACACTTTAAATCATACTAATAATCAATAACAATGTTCAGGTTTGACAGTGCGGCGAGGCTGCGGGGCCGGGCCGGGCCCCTGCGGTGTTTACTGCACTCTGCGCATTAACATGACGACTGTGGTCAGAGACGGAACATAAACACGCTTTAATAAAACTGAGGTCTCAAGCTAAAGTGAGAAAACTCCTTAGATTTTAGAGGAACAAATGTGATTCTTCAGGCAAATGAACTAATTATGGTACACGTATGACGTCAGCAAGTGCGTCAGTAGGTCACGTGACCTTTTCTAATTAACACACACGTGTCAAGAAGTGTAAAGGAAAAAAACCCGGGATATATGTTACGTTACAGGTAAACCTAACTCAACCCGGGAATAATCTGAATGCGGAAGTGTGTGTGTGTGGTCTCACCGGGAGAAGCCAGGTTCTCTTTATCCGAGGAGGAGCTGTGTCGGTTCCGCCTGGGTCTCTTGTCTCTGGCGGCGCGTGCGGGGGAGGATGAGGCCGAGCCGCTGGTCGCTGCTCCCGGTAACAGCAGCGCGTCTTCCTCCTCCTCCTCCGCCTCCAGCTCCGTGAGCACGGACTCTGTGGAGCCGCAGACCCGCTGAGCTCCCCCGGGCAGCGCGCGCAGTAACCCCGGCTCTGGGACGCGGCTCTCGGTGAAAGCGCCGCTCGCGCCCTCGGTGTCGGTGGGGTCGCATTCCGACATCATAGTGAATAACGTCTCTTCCTCAGCACGCGCCTGGGGGTAGAGACGGGGTTTAATGTCAATTGCAAATATATATTTTAGCACCTTCACCGCTTCATATTTTGCCAATCAGCTGCTGTTTGGACGCTCATTCACTTCCTCATAGCATTTCCGGACACGTCATGTCCAAACTTCCTGCTTTTTATGCGCATGCGTGATTATGCGTTATCCCACGCGGCGCCTTAAAGTTCTTAAAGGGACCGCGTCCCATTAATCCTCTGAGGCAGAAAAAAGGTTCTAACTAAGAAAAGTAACTACTAATTTCATTTTAGCCCTAACGTTTTAAAACCCAAATAGAACGTCATGTTTACAATTTTCCTATTAGTTTGCTACTGATGTATAATAGCAAGTAGAAATATATTTTAAAACGAGAGAAGAAACATCACTCCATTATACTTATAAAAATTGTTGTCATGTTACATGGTTTAAAATGTATATTTAGGCAAACTAAAAATATTATTGTGATTCAAGCCTTCATTTAAGGGCTAGATATTCATGTAACATGGAGAAAAGGTTAAACAATCAGAATAAATTATTTCACAGTCTTTACTAAAAGCTTGCATAAATCCCGTCATCGCTAACACGAGCTAGCAGGTTCAGCGTGCAGGTCTGTTAAATAGGTCCGATTACCACATCATCATCTAATAATACTCACTTCCCATCTCCAGCCTCAAATCACTTTCATACAGAACCACTGAGAAATCCTGTGTTAAGGGAAAATAGTGAGTTTAAAGGAAATACTTATTTGTTGATTTGTTCTTTATTTCTCTTCCAGCACAAACATGATCTTTTATTTCCAAACTGAAATAAAAATGAGATGAAACATTTAAAAAAATTTGAAGGTTTTTAGAACGCAAAAAAAAAAAAAAAAAAAAAGACAGATCAGTTGTGATTTTGAAGTTGAACAAGTATAAAAGCTAAAATAATGTACATGAATGTAAGGCTTATAAATCCAGAATTTCACACCAACACTTAAATTAACATGTAAAACATTTAGTGTAAATTTGTTGTAAATTTTACTCTTTAAACAACTATTACTGAACTCTTTAAAATGTAGTATTTTGGCAATATAAATAAAGTTGTAGTGTCCTGAATACTAAAAGTGCGGAGTAAACAGTTTTACGGTGTAACAGGAGATAAAAGCGATCGTCTGGTTCAGGAATCTTACATTATTTACACAGGAAATAAACATGATGTAATAAAAACCTCAAAAACATCTGGATTTGAAGAAAACAGCTGGCTGAGAAGTTCCACTGCTCATCTCATTTACCTCCTCTGTTTAGCATTTAATTATCCATTATAATCAAACTTAAATGTGTAAGGGCGGAGCTTAAGTATAATCTGATCTTGACATACTGATTAGCATAAATACTGATCTTAATTACACTATATAATATGTTCACAACATTAGAGAAGTTACATAGCTAGTTAACCTTAGGTTAATTATTACACTGTATAATTAAATGAATGCTAATGAGTATGTTGAGCCAAGGGTGAAAAGATTGGCTAGTGATGATGTGATGAAGTTTCTGATTGGCTGATCAGAGTTAGCTTTAGCCCCGCCCCACCACTGACCCTGAGGAGTACAACATACGTTGCAGATGTAATATTTATCCCAGGTTTCGTATAATATTACAACTGACTAATTCACATTTTACATTTAGGATGTTTATAGACAATTTGGAGATATTTAGGATTTCAAAACAGTTAAATAAAAAAGAGTTTTGACAGAGGAGGAAGGAGACGAGAACCTACAGATACATGACTTACTTTAAAAACGTAACCCGTCTTTGGGTTTTTCTAGTATTTTGGGATTATTGTGGCTCAGACAGGTTCTGCAGAAGTCGACTCTTAATCTTGTCGATTTTCTTTTGTGTTTTGTGGCATAATTGTTTATTACCACTATTCAAAATCTAAAAAGCGATCTATTGTTCCAATATTGTTCTTTTCTCAGGTTGAATCTTGATTGAAAGTCAACTTTTCTAACTTTCTGCCTGATAAAAAGTAACAGAAATGCCACTGTATTGTTTAGATTTTAGGGTGACTGCAAGTCGGTGAGTTGTTAATCATGAGCGTGTCCTCAGAGCTCCTTTTGAAAGCTGGATTGGGGGAGGATTAATGGGAGGAGGAGGAGGATTGAGGTCCACAGTGTGTGAGGTGGTGATGATATGGGAATTTAAATCTTCCAGAAGACCTTCTTCCTGTAGAGCATGTAGGAAATCAGCACCCACAAGCACGTGGCCAGCAGGTTCTGCGTCAGGTGCTCAGCATGTGATTGGCTGTTCCTCATTTTCCAGCGGAATGGGAAGTATTCCTCAAACACCTCATGGCCCACGTACACCAAGATGGAGTTCATTCCTGAAAGCACCGACTTACAGAATTATACAGAAACACACCGAGGACAAACATTCAGACCGTTTTGTGGTTCGAACAGCAACGACTGATCCTCTGCCAGCTCTTCAGCTCATCCTGCAACTCTGTTCGAGTGACTCCTGGCCTCTCTCTTACCTCCTAATCATTAGTCTGAGAGCATGAGGTGAGATCTTTTGAGGTTCACCTGAGCAGGATTATGATTGTTCCTGAGAACTTTTGGAAGCTCCTTCACCTTCACCATGATGGCTACTGTGTGTGAGAGATCTTCTCAACTGATGTTTCATATGTGTGTAAGATGTGAAGTGGATAACAAACAGAACTGACTGAGTAGTTATTTCTCCTGACTGTATGTGATAATCTAACACACACAGACACACACAGACACACACAGACAGACACAGACAGACACACACACACACACAGACAGACACAGACAGACACAGACAGACACACACAGACAGACACACACAGACACACACACAGACACACACAGACAGACACACAGACACACACAGACAGACACGCACAGACAGACACACACAGACACACACACAGACACACACAGACACACACAGACACACACAGACAGACACAGACAGACACACACAGAGAGAGGGAGCTACTGCAGTACCTCCCCAGGGTAATAATCTGGGAGGCCATAACATCAACAACACATGGAGCGGTCATGTTCTAAAAGAGCGTTACAGATGTTACAGGTGTTACAGATGAGCTCACCTGGATAGAAGAACGGCGCTCCGCTCCACCACCTCCTCACATCCACTGTGTAATAACACAACATCAATAACACGAAGGCAAAACAGCTGAGCGTCGTCACATACGAGAGAGACCTACACACACACACACACACACACACACACACACACACACACACACACACACACACACACACCTTAAAAATGGAGTAAAATATCAGAGGATTGCAGTCAGATATATAATGAGAATCTGACCATCAGCTTCAGAATCAACAGTCTCAACATGTAAACAGCACAGACATTAAATCAGAAATCGTCCATATAATAAAAATGTAATAAAATTCAACTCGGATCAGTTCAATAAACATTAAAAACCTGATAGTGTCCTAAATCTGCGACTAAGTTACCATAGATTCTTGTTGACAGGGATGAAGCCGTGATCTCTGGAGCATTTAGTCAGAATAGCTGAGATGATTCCCTACAGAACAAGAACAATAATAATAACAATAATAACAATAATAATAATAATAATAGAAGACAAATTAATTTATCAAGCAATTTCCTAGTTTAACTTTGTGCTTTTACAAGATAATAAGATTTGATCAAATACAGAAAATTTAAATTATATATTTTATTAATAAAAATCAAGTAAATAATAAATGAAAGTAATGAATCAATTTTATAACCCCAAACTTTTCCAATTAAAAAGATTTAAACCCCCAGAGAGAGTCAGCGCACCAGCGCAAAACCCCACACGAGGAAACGGGTCATTATCTGTCTGGGGTGATCTCTGTAGTGCTGGAGAATCTTTCCTGCCTGTAAAACACACACACACACACACACACACACACACACACACACAATCAAACAGCCTGTGAATAATAAATTGATAAAGAAAGAGAAAGGGTTTTCTTTGATTTAATTTCTCTCTCTCTCTGTGTGTGTGTGTGTGTGTGTGTGTGTGTGTGTGTGTATGTTTGCGTGTGTGCTCAGGATAACGCTTATCCAAAAGATTGACTGCCAATGAT
>JAQMYM010000013.1:538343-558869 GCA_030014255.1 Parauchenoglanis ngamensis
TCTCTCTCCCTCTCTCTCTCTCTCCTCTCTCTCTCTCTCTCTCTCTCTCCTCTCTCTCTCTCTCTCTCCACCCCCCCAGTAATACGTACCGCATGATTGAGCAGGACGAGTTCAACATCAGCTCCAGCCTCCATACTATCGTTCGTGGTGAAGATGAAGCGGCCATGGTGGAGTCTCTCGGCCTGGCGCTCGTCAAGCTTCCTGACGTCCTTCACCGCCTGGCACCTCACATACTGATCGTCCACGGTGACCGCTTCGATGCTCTTGCCGTGGCGACTGCAGCAGCGCTGATGAACGTCCGTATCCTGCATGTTGAAGGTGGAGAAGTGAGCGGCACCATCGACGACTCTATCCGCCATGCCATCACCAAACTGGCGCACTACCACGCCGTGTGCACACACGCCGCCCAGACGCACCTGCTCGCCATGTGCGAGGACCACAAACGCATCCTGCTGGCCGGCTGCCCGTCATACGACCGCCTGCTCACCGCGCGGCACCGTGACGACTTTGAAGACATCATCAAAGTCTGGCTCGGTGTGTGAGAGGAAATATTCACATCCATAGGCTTTATTCCAGAAATTATTCCTACACTTAAACGACTTACTCTTATTTCCAGAGTATTAAACACTCTGCTCCAGCAGTTCTGGTAGAGAGTTCCCACTGCTGTGTTTACTGCACCTTCCTTTAAGGATGTTTACTTTTCCCATTTGTTAACAGTTTAATGGTAGCCTGATGTCTGTTAATTCATTATGGTTTTTACAGTAGGTGTGACACTACAGTCGTTATGGTATTTGTAGTATTGTTTAGTATGGTTATTGTAGCAGTTTGCTCTATATACCGATATTAATTTGAATTATGACATATTTGTTTGTTATTGTGTCATAAGACAGGTTCTGAACTCTCATGGTGTGTGTGCGTGCGTGTGCGCGTGTGTGTGTGTGCGCGCCCGTGTGTGTGTGCGCGCCCGTGTGTGTGTAGGTGATGATGTGAAGGAGTCGGACTACATCGTGGCTCTGCAGCATCCTGTAACTACAGACATCAAGAACTCTATAAAGATCTATGAACTCATGCTGGACGCTCTTATCTCCTTCAGCAAGAAAACACTCATTCTGTTTCCCAACATCGACGCTGGTGAGTATGCACACACACACATGCACACACACTCCTCTTTACACTGTGCATCTGAACACGTCTGTATGTGATGATGCACCTGGGCCTTTCCCTGCACCCACGTCAGTGCAACAGGATATCTGTCTTACTGTGTGTGTGTGTGTGTGTGTGTGTGTGTGTGTGTGTAGGCAGTAAAGAGATGGTGCGTGTAATGAGGAGGAAGGGAATCGAGCAGCACCCAAATTTCCGTGCCGTTAAACACATTCCCTTTAACCAGTTTATCCAGCTGGTGGCTCACGCAGGCTGCGTGGTGGGGAACAGCAGCTGTGGCGTGCGCGAGGCTGGAGCCTTCGGGACGCCCGTCGTCAACCTGGGCACGCGTCAAACTGGCCGAGAAACAGGTGACTGACAGGAGCCCTACTTTGAGCACTACAGGGAGTGGAATGAGGGGCCTCAATTAGCCCAGAAATGGCTGACAGTCTAAACAGTAAACTGAAGGATCATTTAGGTGCACTGGTTAGGGCATGAGTTAGCAATGACCTAAAGACCTTTGAGTAAATACTCTAACTCAATTTTAACTTTAGAATTCAAGACAAAGTCCTATCTGGATTTAAATAGTTCATTAGGTGCCCTAAGTAGTGTACCTCACTGCCAAATGTGTCTTAGGCTCTAAGGAGAACTTAAATTATCATGAAAATCTAGGGCACTAGAGAGGGCATGACTTACCACCACAGCAGACTTAGAGTTTTTCAAATATTTTATATTAATCTGGGACAGCCTTAAAATTGATTAAGTAGTTACCCTAAGTAGTGTACATCTGGGCTATAAGGGCAGTTAGTGGTCCAGTAGACACGGCACCTACGCATTAGCTGTTTGGAACAGAGCCGTGGTCTGAGTGACGTGTGTGAGTGGGATTGTGAGTGTCATTCTGACGTCAGTGTGTGATGTGTGTCCAGGTGAGAACGTTCTTCACGTGCGTGATGCTGATACGCAGAATAAGATCTACCACGCCCTGGAGCTGCAGTTTGGGAAGCGATACCCCTGGTACAGAACTCCGGACTGAGGATTCTCATGTTAATGTCTGAGGTTCTGTCGCGTGTAAGTAACCCTCACTCTGTCTGTGTCCCTGCAGCTCCAAGATCTACGGAGACGGGAACGCCGTGTCGCGGATCCTGAAGTTCCTGCAGTCCATCGATCTGTCGGAGCCGGTGCAGAAGACGTTCAGTTTCCCGCAGGTGCGTGAGAACAGCGTGTCCCAGGACATCGACCACATCCTGGAGACGCAGAGCGCGCTGGGCATCGACCTCGGCGGCACCAACCTGCGCGTGGGCATCATCACCATGACGGTACACACACACACACACACACACACACACACACACACAGCTAGAGGAGGGAGGTTCGACTTCACCCTGATTTGTTACACTTTACACACCTGAGATATCGATCGTTTGGGGTTTCAGGTATGTGATAAAACCATATAAATACCACAATGTCTTCTGAATGATGGCCAGAAACGTTACGTACAGACTCAGCCAAGGAAACTGTACACACACTTCAGGAACTCTTCTGCACACAAATGTCTGGAAGCTGACGGCCGCCACTCTGAGCACCTCCTGTAACTGTAGAGGCCAAAGGGAACTCGTATTAATCTCCTGATGTCTGAATACACTTAGTATTAAAATATTTATACACATTTTTCTTTTCCTGAAGTGTGTATACATTTTTTTGGCTGACTCTGTAGTTTCTCCCATATAGGAACCTTTCAGGCATTCAAGACATTTTTCATTAATCTGGAATCTTTTTCAGCCACTAGAGGATTAGAGGATTCAGGATTCAGAACTAGAGGATTCAGGAGCTTTGGACTTTTTTCTGGACTGCTGAGGAATGTTTTCTCAACATTTTCAGACGCACAGGAACTTGTTCAGGGATTCAGGAACCTGATAATGAACTCTCAGGCATTTAGGAAGTCTGGAGTTTTTTTCAGGGACTAAGAACTCTTGGCAGGAACCTGAGAAGTTTATATTTCAGGGATTCAGGAACTTCTTCAGGACTTGTGCATTTTCAGGATCTCTGGAATTTTAGGCATGCTACCACCTAGGGCTGATTTTAATTTCTTAGCTGTGGTCCCAGGAACCTTTTTAGCACCTGTTTAGCACCTGTTTGAGTATGTGGCACTTTTCTGTGGAGCTTTGCATAGTGAACATCACTGACTGGCCACACTTCAGTGAATGACTCTATATTATTATATTTATTAAGGCTGGTTTCACTTCTTAAATTATGTTAAATATTTATACACATTTATTGAGTGTGTAATTCAGTCTGAATGTGGTGAGTCACTGAGTCTCTGAGTCTCTGTGCTAGTCTGTGTGGCGGAGCTCAGGGGTGTGTCCACTCTGGAGAGGAGCAGGATCTCTCTCTGTTTGTCTTCTCTGTTTGCTCACTCTTCTGTCCTGTTACTCTGATCAAACAAAACTCCTCCATCGTTCACTCGAACACGGAGAGTAAACCTGTGCAGGTCCAGAATGAGACATGTTTAGCACCTCTTCGTTTTTAATAAGCTCCACCCTCTGGTTTTTTATTGACTCAGACTTTCAAGGTGTGTGAATTTGCACCTAGGTCTCATTCAGGTGACCTTTTGTCAAAGTAAATTTTAGTGTAGTGTGTGTGTGTGTGTGTGTGTGTGTGTGTTACAGGGGAAGATTGTGAGGAAGTACGCTCAGCCCAACCCAAAAACCTATGAGGAGAGGATGGAGCTCATACTGAGCATGTGCAAACAGGCCATGGCTGACGCTGTCCACCTTAGCTGCAGAATCCTGGGAGTGGGTATGACTGTCTGTTCGTCCGTCTGTCCATTCATCTGTTCATTTATCCACCCTCGCTTACTGACTGTTAAACCATTCACCTTATTGTCCATCCATCTCAATGTTCATTCATTTGGAACTTTTAGGCTTACTTATTCTCTCTCCCTCTCTGCCCCCCCTCCCCCTCCGCTCTCCCTCTCTGCCCCCTATTATGTAGGGGTGAGTACGGGAGGCAGGGTGAACCCCCAGGATGGCGTGGTGATGGACTCCACTAAGCTGATAAACGAGTGGAGTCACATTGACCTGCGCTCTCCGGTGTCTCACTCGCTCCACCTGCCGGTGTGGGTGGATAATGATGGGAACTGCGCCGCGCTCGCTGAGAGGAAGTTTGGCCACGGGAAGGGCGTGGAAAACTTCGTCACCATCATTACAGGGACAGGTTCGGACTCGCACTACATTCTACCACCGAGATGACCTGAGTGTGCGTGCGTGCGCGTGTGTGTGCATGAAATAGAGTATGTATGAGATAAAGAGCGTGTGTGTGATGTCTGCACAGGGATCGGAGGCGGGATCATCCAGCACGGCGAGCTGATCCACGGCAGTACGTTCTGCGCTGCCGAGCTCGGACACATCATGGTGTCTCTGGACGGACCGGAGTGTTCCTGTGGGAGTCGTGGCTGCGTCGAGGCCTACGCGTCCGGCTTAGCGTTGCAGCGAGAGGCTAAGAGACTGCAGGATGGTAAGTCACACACAACCTGAGTTGTTTATGCCAGTTGTCATGGTTACACTCCATCGTAGTTGCATTACATCAGCAGCTGGGTATGTAACGTAGCAGTGGTTCTGTCTGATGGAAGAAAATAACAGCTGTCAGCCAATCAGGAGCGAGTATTCTAACGCTGTATTAATTACAGAGGATCTGCTGCTGGTGGAGGGAATGAGCGTGAACAACAAGGAGCAAGTGAACGCATCACACCTGGTCCAAGCTGCTCGCCTCGGAAACAGCAAAGCAGAGGGAGTGCTCCGGACAGGTGAGGCGCGCGCACGCACACACATTATCTTCCTCTCTCTTCTTTTTCTCATCTTCCTCTTTTGTCTCCTATTTAAAATATTATCGCTCTGTCTCACTCTCCTGTATTCCTATCTGTGTCTCTCGCTCTCCTCTTGACTTATTGTGTCTTTTTTTTTTCTTTATTTGTTTTGGTCTTTCCATTCTCATCACTACACTTTCAAATTGTTAAACGTTTGTGAGCTTTTATAAACGTACTTCTCTCTCTCTCTCTCTCTCTCTCTCTCTCTCTTTCTCTCTGTCTGTCTGTCTGTCTGTCTGTCTGTCTCACAGCGGGTATGGCTCTTGGTGTGGCGGTTGTGAACATCCTCCACACAGTAAACCCGTCTCTGGTGGTCCTGTCCGGTGTTCTCGCTCAGCACTACGAGAGTCCAGTCAGACAGTTTATCAGCCAGCGCGCTCTCTCCTCTGCCAGGGAGGTGAAGATCATGACCTCTGACCTCGACAACCCCGCCTTGCTGGGTGCTGCCAGTATGGTCCTGGACTACACCACACGCCGCACCTACTGAGACGCCATGCACCGACACCGAGGGCCAATCCGACTCTTTCTTCATCTTTAAATATTTCCTGAAGATCTAGCGTTTTTGGGATCAAACCATACAGAAGCAATTGTGCTGTCCACTCCGAGACTCGGAGCCAGTCGGAGGAGACGCTCCGAGACTCGGAGCCAGTCGGAGGAGACGCTCCGAGACGCTATGAACCTTGGAGTGTCTCTTCTAATTGGCTGTGAGTCTTGTGGCTTCTTGTTGAGACTCCGATGAGTTGCTTTGAGACTCGGTGATATGGTCACATGTAACATCCTGTAGCCAATCAGACGTCATGTGATGACGTACTGACTGGCCAATCGGTGACCTTTGTACAGTATTTGAGATCAAACAGACCCTAGACCCTTTATTTCTTTATTTTAACCGTTATTGCTTTCATTCTTGCATCTTTTTTAATTCTGATGTTTTTATTTTTCCTTCATGAGATATTCATTTAGTAATTATTTGCGCTTGGCTCCACCCTCCTGGCCTTCTCCTGTTGGTGCCTTAACAGTATTTGGGATCAAATATTATGAACTGGAAGTGCATTTTTTTATGTAAATGTGTTTAAAGAATGCTTCATGCATAACAGCTATGGTGATCAGTTAGCATGTGCTAACAGACGCTAGCTTTCAAGATGTTATAATAAGCCTGGATGCTGGACAGTTCTCTCTCTCTCGCTCTCTCTCTCTCACGCTCTCGCTCTCTCTCTCTTGCTCTCTCTCTCTCACTCGCTCTCTCTCTCTCTCACTCGCTCTCTCTCTCTCTCTCGCTCGCTCTCTCTCTCTTGCTCTCTCTCTCTCACTCGCTCTCTCTCTCTCTCTCATATTTTTATATTTTCCTGGTCTGATCGGTGTTTATTTCTTATCACATGACTGGTAACTGTTATGAAGATCCGTTGTTCCATGAAGGAAGGCAGTGTTCCCTCTTCTGTCGGAAGCGTTAGGCCGTGTCCCGGTTCTGTTTCTCACACTCCCTTGTTCACTTTCCTCGGCTAAGTACACTTAGCTGTATTTAACGTTCCATTACTTTATTCTAATTCTCTAAGGGAAGATGGTGAGTGAGTAGTAAACAAACCCAGAGCAGTTAGTTACTGACGCACACCTGAGTGGTTTTTTTGCGTTATTGTGTACGCGAGGGCGGGGCTTACCTTAAATTTGATCGGCCAGTCTCAAACGTGATCGTGTGATGTCACTACTAGCTGTACTTTTTTTCCCCTCATCTTAGCATTTTAACATACTTATGCACATACTTTAGCATTTAACTCTCAGTATAATTACATCACACAGTATTTAGCTTAATGTTAGCTAGCTTGCTAGCCACGTTGGCTGTTGGTTTAAGTTATTTAATACAAACTAGTAACTGGCAAAATATATTAGCTCACATTAATCCTACATTGATTTTACTTCCACATGTTGTTAGCTAGGTTATTAGCAATGCTTAGGTAATGTTGCCAAACAGTTATTGAGTAATTAAATTCAGCGTTGTATGCTAATATCTGCTAAGTTGAAGAGACACAGTTTTTGATTGGCTGATGAGATTTAAGTTAAGCCCCGCCCATGTTTACTCAGCAACGCCATTACCCTGTGATCGTTTAACTGCATAATCCAGTCTGGCAACATTTTTTGTCGTACTGTCACTTTATGTGGGGTAATTTATGTGAAGCTGGTTTCCTCCAGTCACAGATGTTCTCTTATTAATTTATCAGTGAAGGCTATTATATGATTAAAACATCTGTTGAAAGTGATTGTCTTTGTTCTTCTTGGCTCGACTACACCCATCAGACATTTTCTACATCTTAATTCTCATGCGAGGGCCTATGAATATGCATAAATATGCAAATTTGGGGGTATTACTATCAAAGTCGGAGTTGTTTAATGCTAATTAGATGCTTTATCTAGCCGCATTGGGTTTTAGCCACCAGGTTATTCATGAGTAATTAGCATACTGGACTGTGATTGGCTCAGGTAATTGGCTGCTTTGTGACATCACAGTCAGAGCTAATGCAGTGTATTTTGCAACATGGATGTTGAACAATCCTGATTCTCTGTTGCCATGGTGTCGGAGGCGGAGTCTCAGACAGAGGGCTGTCAATAAAGCGTGCTCATTAGAATGCTAGGCCACGCCCATTATGCCAGCCTCAGATCAGCGTGATCAGCTGCTTTATCAGTGTTTATCACGTTTATAGATTGTTTTCCTTGTTCATGTTTACTGGAGGATTAATAAACACCCAGGTTTTACATCATGCCAATATTATTCATTTTACAACTTTCTCTGGAACTTTATTTAAGGCTTTTTTTAGACTCGTAAGTCGTAAACTCCCGCATTTGTTTCTGTTGAATGTGACCCTGGATAAGGTTGCTGCAGATTACGCCTCTTATCCAGAACCGACTTTAATCGTTATCTCTTTTTTATAGTCCAGAGCTGATATGTAATAAAATGTTGATATTTAACCAGCGACTGGCATCACTGCAGTGTGACGTGGAGCTGAAACAAACACCCCTCCCGCATAAATAAACACTTTCACACAGGAACAGGACGTCAGTGATGTCATCGCAGGGCGTCTTCAGGATGTTTCCAGTTCTGCAGCAGCACATAGACTGACGCGACACACTACGGTGAAGAGTAACACGACGTCAGACCAAGTAGTCACTAAGGCCACTGCGCTCATTTACTGACTAATACTGTACTGTACAGTAGCGCTTTACTTTACTACTGTAGCGCACTTAGAGTTCACTCTTCTTCAGACAAGTGCACTAAGTAGGGCATGAACCAATAGCATCTAAATCTTGTGTTTAATAGTCATTCAATAGAAACTCCCTGTTTCACACATTAAATAATGGGCCCTATGTAGTGCACTAGATACTTCAGACTCTGCTTCCTCTATACATGCAGCTGTTAAACCCTCTACTGTGCTAAACAGCCCTCAGCTCTCTATCTAATGTACATATGGTGTGTACTGTAGCACTCATCAGGGGTACTCTGATTAGCTAATGGTTTTTGGAACCAACTGGAACCCTTTCTGAAACACATAACTGTAAAAAAAGAACCATTGTATCCACACCTTCCATTCTGGAGTAGGCTGTCTAGGTAGGGTGCAGCTTGGACTTCCGTAACAGGCCGTGCTCTGGGTGGGAGGGGCATGCTGTCTCTCCCTGTCATTCACAGCAACATTAGCCAATCACAGGTCTCTGTGAGCTTGTGCATGTGGAAGCGGGTAGATAGCGCTTTCCTCCGAGTGAGTTACACTGCCTGGTTTTTTAAAAGAACAATATAATTGTAATATTTTGAACTGTGATTAATTGTCAGGAAACGATCGCAATATAAAAGTGTAATCTCAGCACATGTAAAAGTCTCAGGACGATCATGACGTGTGAAGGAGAACAACACGTGCGCTACTCCGGAACTCTGCCTCTCATCAGATGTTCAAGCATGATGATGAAATAATCTAGATCTTTACTTTTTTATTAATAAAAGAACACTTTTCTCTTTTCTCGTCTCTCCTTGCCATGTTTTCTCATTTCCTGTCTGTTTTTTTTTCTCGTCCCTTTGTCACCAGTCTCTTCGCTCTTTTTGTCCTTCTTGTTTTAGTTGTTGCTTTTGTTCTGTTTTCACAACATATGAAGCTCCACATTCCACTACACGTAAAGCCACGCAGTTAAAACCTCCACCGCAGTTAAACAGCAAAGAAGGGATAAAGAAAGAATGAGTTCATTTGTGTGGGAGATGTTCTTCATCACGACACAATGAACTCTATAAATGACACGTAATCCACCACAAACACACCACAGCCGCGCGCACGCAGGACTCGAGAGCGTCACACAAACCTGAGGATCCAGATTTCAGCCGCCACATCTGGCAGTTTTTACTGTATTGTTCCTTTTTTTGTACAGTAATAATATTACTGATATAAATATTTTACTTTTAGAACTTTATTGCATGTATTCCACCTAGCTAGAATTTCATTTGATGTATTAAAGATATATATTTTTAACATGAGCCAGCGTGACACTACGCTTCCTGTATATGTGTATATAGCTGAGATGGCAAAACATTTCCTTTGACTGATTTTTCTGATGGTGATCCTGAAAATGAGTCTCAGCTAATACCACATTATGTAAAAAGTAATAAGCTCAAAAACTTTTTCAGACCAAAGCATTTCCCAGTTAAAGTCTTTCACACAGAAATCTCTTACATTATACATAAACTAAATATAATAAAGCATGAAGTATAAATATAATTACATCAGTCAAGTCTCTTTATATTTAAATAAAAAAGTTATATGTAATTCCCAGTTTCAAAAATAAATTCTTTTTCTAAATGCAATTCTAATCTTTGCCATTTGTTAATGTAGCTAATGTCTAATATGTTTTCTCTCTGATCCTGATTGATCCTGATCCTGATTGATCCTGATCCTGATTGATCCTGATCCTGATCCCGATCCTGATTGATCCTGATCCTGATTGATCCTGATCCTGATCCCGATCCTGATTTATCCTGATCCTGATTGATCCTGATCCTGATTGATCCTGATCCTGATTGATCCTGATCCTGATCCTGATACTGATTCTGATGTTCAGATCAGCTCCACGTCCATGTTTACTGAAATTCTGTTGTTTACTTGTAACCTTGTATATATTTACCATATTTCATGTTTTTCCCCTCCATAATGACCCGTTTCCCTGTGAGCCAGTCATTTTTCTCAGTAAGCTCATCCACACCATTCATTTCACACATTTCATTTAAGGTCATGACGTTTTCCTTAATATCTTCAAATAGCCTTTCATCTGTAAAACTATGATAAATGCATATGTTGTATGTTCCTGTTGAGTAAAAGCCAAAAGAGAACAAATATGCAAATGAGCTCATAAACAGTGACCTGTTGAGGTATTTACACACGTTAGTTTAAGTTTTTATTCTGAAAAGGGTAAAGAAAAGCGTGTGAACGTTGAACTTGGCCTGTGACGCAGACGCGTGACGTCAGGGACTCTAAATATGAAAGCCTACACAGTGGGCGTGGCTTCGGGTCAAACCCGGAAGTTCCGGCGCTGTCGTTCCATGTATGAGTGTGTGTGAGCGCGTGTGTGTGAGCGCGCGTGCGTGTGTGTGTCTCACTCTGTCCTGGGTTTGTGAGCTGGGTTTGCACTTTTGTTTTCATTTCTGTGCTCTTTTCTTCACTCCGGTGTGAAAATGCCTCTGAAGTTTGAGCTGTGTCCCGGGCGCGTGATCGGAGGAAATCATCCGTGTTTTATAATCGCGGAAATCGGACAAAATCATCAGGGAGACATTGAAATCGCCAAGAAAATGATCAAAATGGCCAAAGTAAGAGCGTTCACGTGCTGTCCATTTCTCATTGTCAAACTGAAGATAAGTATCATAAGAGTGCAGGAAATGACGTGTCTGCGCAGCAGCTTTGTCTTGGACATCTGTCACATTACTTTATTTATCTTCATTTTCTTTGCGTAAATTATGGTTTATGAATAAATAGAATTAATATCTTATAATTAAAATGCACTTTTTATTATTAGATTTATTTTTACATCAACTGATTAAAATGTGAAAACTGGCACTGATTTTTTTTAAAAAAAGGAGCTGAAATTCCTGCAGAAATTAGTCTTGAGTCACGTGACAGGCCAGTTTCTTTGCGTCATCAAATATCCAATCAGATATGCAATATGCAAATGAGGGCCATGAAAATGTCAGAAGTCGATATAACATTTTACACAGCTTTTATGAGGTGGAGTGGGCGGGGCCAGGTGTGTTTGAGGGCGTTCGTAATTAGCATATTCATTCTGATTTTTTCGGGAAATTACACATTAACTAAAGTATTATTATTATTATTATTATTATTATTATTATTAATAGTAATAGTAATTATATATTACTATATTATATTATATTATATCATATAATACTTGGATCATATTATAATATAATAAGTCTTGGATCTAGTGCACTACACGGGGTGGAGCACTCCTTTCGTGCCCTTAGTGGTGTACTTGTGCAGGGTGGATGGAGCAGAATGCTGACTGGCTCACAGTTTTAGCTACACTATCTAGTGGACTCATGTAGGTTGTAGGGAATCTGCACTACATAAACTGTACTCTGCTCTAATCCTGCAACTCCCTGCTGTTTAATCTCCATTAGTTGAGTCGAGTCTAACTCCATTAGAGTCGGGAGTGTGTACTCTACTCTAGGGTAGTGCGAAAATGTAAATATGGTGTAAATAGTGTTCAAATATAGCATAAATCTCACATAAATGTAGCATGAACATTAGGTGAATATGTTCTAAATATAGCATAAATATGGTGTAACTATTTACCATGGGGCAGCGGTAGCTCAGTGGTTGAGACATCGGCCTACTGATCGGAAGGTCGTGAGTTCAAATCCCAGCACTGCCAAGCTATCACTGATGGGCCCTTGAGCAAGGCCCTTAACCCTCAGCTGCTCAGTTGTATAAATGAGATCTATGTAAGTCGCTCTGCATAAGGGCGTCTCACAAATGACATAAATGTAAATAAACGGTGTAGCATAAATGTGTTTCCTGTATTATTATCCACTCATGTGAATGTTGTGCAGGATTGTGGCGCAGACTGTGCCAAGTTCCAGAAGAGTGAGCTGGAGTATAAGTTTAATAAGCGAGCTCTGGAGAGACCCTACACCTCCAAACACTCCTGGGGCAAAACGTACGGGGAACACAAGCGCCACCTGGAGTTCACACACGAGCAGTACAGGGAGCTGCAGCGCTACGCTCAGGATGTCGGCATCTACTTCACTGCCTCGGGCATGGACGAGGTCAGAGGTCTCACACACACATACATAAGATAATAATATGAATATATTTAGCTTAATTGCAGTAATTTCTCCTTGACTGTATTCTAAAAGGCTTACTCTAATATTGTACTATCAAATGTTGTATATACCCCATGTACGTGTAGTGCTTCATAGAGCGTCAATTTCTCAAACTAAAGAAACATCAGAAAAGTAAACTTAAATTACTAAAACAAGCCAGTAATTAATAATGGAACTGAATTTTAGTCAGCAGTCTGATCTGTCACAATGCTGAGCTCTAGGTGAAGATCAGTACTGCGTGTGAGTGATTAGCGCCCCCTGGTGTTCTACACTGTGATTTCATAAGTACTGATTTATCTTCGTCCCTCAGGTGCTAATGTACCTGCTGTATTCACTTATCTGAGTTTATTACAGATGGCTGTGGAATTTCTTCACGAACTCAACGTGCCTTTCTTTAAAGTCGGCTCCGGAGACACCAATAACTTCCCGTACCTGGAGAAAACGGCTCAGAAAGGTGAGGCTCTTTTACTACACATGAATCTTAAATAATAGAAGGTTAAAATGAAGAACACTTTTTTTTTTGTTAACCAGTTAACAAAAATTAATCCACTGTTTTAGTAAACGTAAAGTGTGTGTGTGTGTGTGTTTCCAGGTCGTCCGATGGTGGTCTCCAGCGGGATGCAGAGTATGGAGACGATGCGGCGTGTGTATCAGACAGTGAAAAAACACAATGAGAATTTCTGCATCCTTCAGTGTACCAGCGCCTACCCTCTCGAACCTGAGCACGTCAATCTGCATGTCATCACGGTAATCTCACTGTGTGTGCGTGTGTGCGTGTGTGCGTGTGTGCGTGGGTGCGTGGGTGCGTGGGTGCGTGGGTGCGTGGGTGCGTGTGTGCGTGTGTGGGTGGGTGGGTGGGCGTGCTCCTTGTCCATATGACACCTGTAATCACACAGTAATTAAATAATTAATTATGAATTAAAATATTTCTTGTCCTGAATATGTCCTGACCAATAGGAATACCAGAAGGAGTTCCCGGACATCCCGATTGGCTACTCAGGTCATGAAACAGGTATCAGTGTGTCGGTGGCGGCCGTGGCTCTGGGTGCGAAGGTCTTGGAGCGTCATGTGACTCTGGATAAGAGCTGGAAGGGCAGTGACCACTCTGCCTCGCTCGACCCCTCTGAACTTGCGGAGTTGGTACGATCCATCCGAATTGTGGAGCGGGCGCTAGGCAACGGCATCAAATGCATGCTGCCCTGTGAGGTGCCCTGCCATGACAAGGTGAGGACACACACACACTAATGTAACGCTAATGTAGGGAATTATATACTATGTTAAAATCATACACATTCTGGGTAGCAAGCTTTGTGATTAGACACAATGAAGTTCTCCTGTTTGGCATTAACATATCTCTCTCTCTCTCTTTCTGTCTCTCTCTGTCTCTCTCTCGCGCTCTCTCTCTCTGTCTCTCTCTCTCTCTCTTTCTGTCTCTCTCTCTTTCTGTCTCTCTCTCTGTCTCTCTCTCTTTCTCTCTCTGTCTGTCTCTCTCTCTCTTTCTGTCTCTCTCTTTCTGTCTCTCTCTCTCTTTCTGTCTCTCTCTCTCTCTCTCTCTGTCTCTCTCTCTCTCTCTTTCTGTCTCTCTCTGTCTCTCTCTCTCTGTCTCTCTCTTTCTGTCTCTCTCTCTCTCTCTCTGTCTCTCTCTCTCTCTCTCTCGCTCTGTAGCTTGGTAAGTCTGTAGTGGCGAAGACGGCGATCCCTAAGGAAACGGAGTTAACCCTGGACATGCTGACGGTGAAGGTGGCCGAGCCGAAGGGCATTGCACCAGAGAACATTTTCGAGCTTCTGGGGAAGAAGACCACGATGGACATCGGCAAGGACGAGAGCGTCACCGAGGACGCAGTGGAGAACCACGGAAAACGAGCCAAAGTGTGAAGAACCTCCAACTGTACTGTGTGTTGCTGATCTTCAGCTGTGTGACGATTGTCATGGTGCTATCAGCAGTGTAGGATACAGAAGATCTTTCTCCAAACTTTCATCAAGAAATAAAGAATAAAACCCAAAACGCCAAACTGGTGTCCTGTCTTCACTCGCTCCTCTTACTGAGAAACCGCGTAACAAAAACACTCTGAAATGAAACGTCCACAGTGTTCACGATCAGCTGCGGTGCGGGGACTGTGGTAGCTCAGTGGTTAAGATGTTGGCATAGTGATTGGAAGGTCGTGAGTTCAAATCCCAGCACCGCCAAGCTGCCACTGCTGGGCCCCTGAGCAAGGCCCTTAACCTTCACTGCTCACTTGTATAAAACAAGATGTATGTAAGTCGCTCTGGATAAGGGCGTCTGCCAAATGACATAAATGTAAATGTAATTTTTTGGCTGTTTAGAAACAAAGGAAGTTCAAAAATAATAATAATAATAAAAAAAACACCCTGTGGCACCAATGCATTATTCCTCTCAAAGGTTTCATCGCTGTAATGATAAATCCCCCTCTTAAACCTTTCTATGTCTTTTAGTTAAGTCAGAATGATCCATTTGCTAGAGAAATACTACAAATAATTTCCATTAATATTCTCAGTTCAGTCGCTTTAACCAACCGTACAAATATATATTTCAAAATTGTAGTAATTTCCCAGATGCACTAGGTGAACAGACACAATGATTTTATTTGTTTTGTACACATATTTATGGAGCTGACAGTAAAATGACCATGATACGCACAGGAAGCCGTGAACAGAAACATTTTGTGGATCATCACATGGGTATTAAGCGTGCAGTACATGATTTACCAGCAGTCTAGGCAGGACCGGTGATGCTGAGTTAACATTTAAAATATGCAACTACATGACACAAATTTCAAATTGTAGCTGTTACACTCTCATAATTGTCTAAAAGATTTTAGGAAGAGACAGCAATAGATATCTATAATGTAGTTTTTTTTTCAGGCTTGGGGTAAAACATTAAACAGTAACTCTTCCCAGCAAGGTGTGTGTTTCTTCGTGTCATCAGATCGTAGTGAAAACAACAAACGAAATGCTGAGCCCATTGGCTTAATTATGAACAAGACTGAAGAGAAATGTAACCTGGCGTTCGATCCACCGAGCAGGATCTCACACTCAGCAGGATATAGAACGGAAATCTCCTCAATTCCCTTTATATCTTCTTCTTCTTATTATTATTGAAGAATGCATTATTGAAACCTGAGACAGATCTGTGTTTTGCTGTGTAAACATCCTCACAAGAAACAAATCTATCCGAATCTCACATCCTGTTCACACCGTGTTCACAATTCTTCAAATCGCGGCATCGTAAATTTCATTCAGAATGGTGTTGTGATGTCACTGCTGCTTTCAGCCAATAAGAATCCACTGTTTTTGCGATTCAGATTTCCACAAATGTGATTTAAAAAAACAAAAAAAACCAAAAACGTATTAAAGAAATACTCCAGTCTTCTTTATCTTTTGCTTCTACGCAATCACAATCATTTTGCTTATTTATCTTAAAGCGGAAAAATGGAAAACCTGTTTATTTCAAATAATGACCATCTAAGGGCATGGGTTAAATTCCATAATAAAACAGATGGTTCCATAAGTGCTGTTATTTAGTGTAACAGCACTGGTACATGTGACTATTTGAATAACTCTGCTTGTCTGTGTTCGCTGCCTAAAGTTAATTCTGGAAACAGTTTGCTACGTCGAAACCGTGACTACACTTACCATGGGTCTTTAGTCAGTCTGGGCGTTGTCACGGCAACACACAGCTACCTATCCATCCGGCTGTAGCTTCTTTGGGAACTATTTTCTCCGAAGCCGAATGAGCAAAAGTAACAAAATGTACTGTATCTGTAACTCTATATTAGTTGGAATTGTTGTATAAAGGTAATATCACACTCACAACTCACTCTATATATAATCATGGCAGGGAATACCTGCGGCACTCTTGCTTGTGCAAAACTATTTGTGGATAAAGCTCTAAATCTGTATAACATGCTAATAACTTTGTGGTGAAGAGCTACCAGTTAGTGAGTCTAAAGGGGCAAACGTCAAGGACGATACTAGCAGCGATGTAGCGACCAGAGATCATGGAACATCACTGAAATTCAGCGACTTGTAGCAGGTGAAATAACAATGCTGAGTGGGCAGGTACCGGGTTAAACTAATCTCAACTTTGAGGTGATGTGATTGAGGCGACTACCGATGGGAGCTCACGATACCGTTGACTGACCGATATACAACTGGGATATCGACCAGCGACCAACTGCAAAGCAATGGCCGAGGAGCGAATCGCTTCCTGTGTGTAAGCCCCTTAGCGCTGTATGGATACAGAATACCAGAACTATTGCCTTAACGTTGGAAAGTTGGAGAAATTCCCTAAATCTTTCTCTCATGTTTCATCCTAAGACCTTTATTGTTAAAGGGTATTGACGGTCACGTTGACTTTGCCTGACGTAATCACGTAAATAAGTGTTGATATTCATGAAACTTAACAACTGCCCTTAGAGTTCCATTATGCAAATTTCAGTAAGCAGATTTTCTGAGCCTTTTTCCACAGTACAGAGGAATATGTCGAAATTCTGGCCTGCGGTAATCAGACCTACGTATACGGTACTAGGGTACTACAGATTGAACGATAGAGATTCAGATTAAAGTTACAGGATCATTCCTTTTAGAACCAAAACTGATCTTCAGCAGTCATCTAACCTCTGTGACTCTTTGCATACTTTGCATATGGATGTAGGGGTTTGTGTTTTGCATCTGAACTCGGTGTGAACCTAAAAAAATCTTCACCTGGGGCAGATATTTCTTCTGTAAGAAACCAAGACGCATGATTATGGCCTATAAACCTGATGTTTCAATCTGAGATAAACAGGCTGGTATACTTAGCATGTGAATATGTGAAATATTATGTGTTATAATAATCATTTGTGCCTTACGTTACAGTTATTACACTGTGTGAGAAAGGAAAAGGAAAAGCACAAACACACAAATGCTTGGCGTGAAAACTGCAGTCAGATGCACAGATAATGTGTGCTAAGATAACATCCATGCAATTTTCATGAGATACAAAATAGATGTATTATATATATGTGCATGATGTATTTCCATTAGTGGTTCACTTTCTGAGCAGACCGAAACGGCTATGAATAAATAAATTCAATATTTCTACAGTGGCACAGTTGTTTTTTGGTGACAATAAATAGGGATTGTGTTCATTTCTGTGATCGTAACACAAATTAAGGTTGTGTAAATATACACATACGTACATATATATATATATATAGATATGACTATATTATAAATTGAACTGGGCACTTTGAGAATCTCACGGATATAAAAGGAATAAGGCGATAATCTGGGCTTTTAGAAGAGTCTTTGAATGTACAATTATATTTCTGACATGTTCTTGATTGCTTGTAAGTGCACTATTGAGCTGTTTCAATAAGAGTTGATATTTTACACTGATCATCCATCACTAAAGCTACTCCTGAAGATTTACCCTCCTCCATTCTATTTCTGTTTTTAGCTCACCCTCGTCCGCCTCGCCTTGTTTTTCTTTATGAATATTTTCTTTGTGCTATCCTCCATTCTGATTGGTCACAGGGAGTTAAGGAGACAGTGGTTACCACTGACCTTAGTTAGTTAAGCAACATGACCTCGTGCTTGGCTATAAACCCGCTCGTCTTGCTTCCTAACGCAGACGGTCAGTACTATCAGCCAAAAGACGTCGCAGTCACAATGTCCCACTCCTCATAAATGAAAATGTTCAGTTTTAAAAGCACCGTAAATCGATCATGAAGTATTTTCCTTTTATACTGTGATATATTTCTGAGAGTGTCTTCGCATGATGATAACTGGGAGGTGAAAAGTCACATGCTAACGTTGATTGATGTTTTTGCTATGCATGCTGATGGGCAAAATTCAGAAAAATCAGGGACGGAATTTTTTTAATTAATTGGCAAGTGCACTGGGGTAGCATGGTGGTGCAGTTGTTAATACTGGTGCCTCACAGCAAGAAAGTCCTGGGTTCGAACTGGGGCCTTTCTGTGTGGAGTTTGCATGTTCTCCCATGGGTGCTCCGGTTTCCTCCCACAGTCCAAGGCATGCAGATTAGGTCAACTGACTACTATAAATTGCCAATAGGCGTGAATGTGACTGGTTGTTTGTCTCTGTTTTAGCCCTGTGATAGATTGGCGTCCTGCCCGGGGTTGTACCCCGCCTCTCACCTGAGGTCAGCTGGGATTGGCTCCAGTTTTCTTGATGGATGGATGGCTAGACCACTATTCTATTCTACTGAATTTACTAATGTTTAATCAGTATTCTATCCGATTACTGATTTCTTTGGTGTAATCATGGAGAATCATGGAGCCTATCTCAGAAACACTGGGCATGAGGCAGGACACACCCGGAATGGGATGTCGAGGGCAATTCATAGTAGCCGATCTACCAACCAGCATGTTTTTGAAGAAAACCAAAAGGATGCAAAGCTTCATATAGACACTAACCCAAGCACAACATCATATTGAGATGTGAAGCAGCAATGCTACACTCTGCACCAACGTACCACCCATTACATTATTCTGCTAGCCGATTAGCATGCTAACCAGAGAGCGAGCCAGTATAGCACTTTACAGAGGGGAGTAAAGCGCTGATGTAATCATTTCTTACTGCTGAGGTTCACTGTTCATTTTGTCTAAATACACACTTGAGGCAAGTCTTTAGAGAAGGGTATAAGGATGCCGAAAGTGATGACTTGCATGTCAAATCTAACACGCAATAGCCTGTCAGAGGCGTTTTTCAAGAATCCATTATTTAAGGCGACGAATTTGTGCCTATGCTAAGAAGATTACAAACGGAACAGGAAGCTTTACAGGAGAGCAAATCTTCAGGAGGGGAAAGGGCTGTGATCTTTGACCTCTGCTTTATAACATACGGATATGTTATTTTGTATTTTGACTTACTGCACACAGAGAGCACAAGTCTATAACAGACATACACAAGCTGTATGAGATGTGTTGGAGTTAAGAGTGGATTAAGTGTGATTTACTTATCCTGAAATGTCTGAGTTGTGTTAGTATCAGAGAATGCTTTTGTCCATAGGCAGATCCTTTGTGTTAGAAAAGCAAGACTTTTTTCTTCAGTTCATTTCTTTTCCACAGCGACAGACGATCGAATTCTGCTATCGGCATACCGAATAAACTCTCGAACTCTTCAGGAGAGAGATGTCTCTGTGGGGAAGATATAAGAAGCAAAGATACGACTAATTACATGACACAAACGTTATAGTACAAGAGTCTGAACCACTATCAACTGTTTTTTACCCATCAGTTATTAACACTTACACCACAGGGCTGTTGAATTCTCAAATCTGATTGGTCAAAAGGTGTTGATTATTGCTCTATAACATCGGCTCTGATACTAGTGCCAGCTGCATACCAGGCAAATCACATGATTTGATTAATGTGCTCATTTTAACATGTTATTATTTCTATAGTAACATCTAATGCAGGACCTGTATGCCTGATTCTCCTCAGATTAAAAAAAAATGTGTAATTGTTGCTATGGTGATGTTTTCTGTAAAGAGATACTTATTTAGCATTTTTGGATGCCGTCTCCAGTGTAAGCACAGCACAGAGTTGATTTGCAAGTTCTGTGTGATTTGCATTTTATCTGATTCATCTCACAGCTAATCAGAGATGTGTTTTACAGCAAATGATAATGTTGTTCATTAAAATGTAATCAGAATCCAAACCAGATACAAGATGAATAAAACAAGCAGGTATAAGGTATAAGCGAACATTGAATTCTAAGAAATGTGTACCTCTAGTCTGGTTCTGTCTACTCCAGGTGGAAGCTTACAGCGCCCTCTGTGGTTTACAATGAGCATTTCATATGGATAAACCTGGAAACAAAACACAGGCAGAGTTCTACATATTTAGATTTTGAAATAAGAAATCTGAGATGAACACTGTCCAGTAGAGAATACAAATTAGAGTTTGGCCTTTGTGCCAGTGAAAGCCTCTGTTAATGTCAGTCCCAGTGAAGGAGGCGTGGCCTATGTTAATGTCAGTCCCAGTGAAGGAGGCGTGGCCTATGTTAATGTCAGTCCCAGTGAAGAAGGCGTGGCCTATGTTAATGTCAGTCCCAGTTAAGGAGGCGTGGCCTATGTTAATGTCTGTCCCAGTGAAGGAGGCGTGGCCTATGTTAATGTCAGTCCCAGTGAAGGAGGCGTGGC
>JAQMYM010000013.1:558969-566469 GCA_030014255.1 Parauchenoglanis ngamensis
GTGTGTGTGTGTGTGTGTGTGTGTGTGTGTGTGTGTGTGTGTGTGTGTGTGTGTGTGTGTGTGTGTGTGTGTCCTCCACAGACTAACGGTCCCTCTGATATGTACGCTGCCATCTCCAGCGCTGACCGCATGCAGGTGGAGCCTGAAAGTCTGCGTAAGTGGAGGGAGGAGCAGCGCGACAGACTGGAGGATCTGGGTAAGAGGGGGCGGAGTCTGCATGATGGGGTGGGCGGGGCTCCACTGCTTGGCACTGAGTCAGTGGTTTAATTTCATGCTAGTTAATTTCAGTAACATTGTCGCCGAATGTGTCCCGAATCACATCAAACATAGGACACCTGTGTAGTGCACTACCTCTGCAGCACCCTGTTCATCACAAGGAGCAACACACACACTGTTCTGGCACTGTTTAATTTAGCACAGATCAGCAGAGTCGCAGGAAAGACAGGAAAAAGGCAAGAAGATGGGAAGGAAGGACAGGAGGGAAAACAGAAGTGGAAAGGAAATATGAAGGAAAGAATGGCTTGAAGGCAGGATGGACAAGAAGAAAATGATGAAAGAGAAAGTGAAAATGAGGAGGAATGGGTTAAAAGAAAGGAGTAAGTGTGGACAGGAACCAGGAAGGACAAAAAGAAGGAAGGAATGGAAGAAACGCGAAGAAGAGAAACAGAGAATGTGAAGAAGATTCAAGCATAAATAGAAAGGAAGGGACCAAAGGACAGGAAAAGGAGGGGAAGATGGAAAGAAAGCTGGAAGAAGGAATGGAAAGAATGCAGGGACAATAGAAGGAAACGCGGGGAGGAAAAGGGAATATGGGAAGGAAGGATTTAAGTGAAAAATAAGGGAACCGGGAAGGATGGACAGGTAGAAAAATGGAAAGAAAATACAAAGGGGAAAAGAAGAGAAGAAAGAAAGCAGAATGGAAAAAAGAGAAAATTGGAAATAAAAAGAAAGCAGGAAGGAAGAGGGGAACGGTATAAAGAAAGAAGGAACAGAAGATGCAGGTGAGATGATCATCTAATGTGTGTCTGTGTGTGCCCGCGTGTGTGTCTGTGCCTGCGTGTGTCTGTGCCTGCGCTTGTTCGTTCATTCAGATGCGAACTCCCGTAAACAGGAAGTTGAGTGGAAAGAGAAAGCGAAGAAGGAGCTGGAAGAGTGGCACACACGACAAGATGAACAACTCGCTAAGACTAAAGTCAACAACAGGTACACACACACACACACACACTAACAGATGCTGAGTAGGCAGGCCAGTAACGCGTAACACACACTGATGGGTACACAGCCTGCAGGATAACAGCAGTGGGTAGTAATGGTTTCATTAATACAGGTATCTGTTATTGTAATTAGCATTAGCTTCCGCAGTCTGTAGCATTAGTCTAACTCACACCTACAGCTTCATAGCACTAACTGTAGCGTTAGCTTAGCTCAGTGCTAACCTACACCCAGTTCCTGTACCACTGCAGCCTCGCTAACACCTAGCGCTTTATCTTCTCTCTGATCTGTTCTGTTTCTCTAACACACACTCGCACTGTGTGCTCATACACTAATCAGTGATGTAATAATGTGTCTTATCCTTGATTTTCCTGTGTGTGTGTGTGTGTGTGTGTGTGTGTGTGTCTCAGAGAGTGCAAGTGTGTAATAAGTATAATATTAAGTGTATAGTATTATTAATTATAATATTAAATAAAGCATCATGTGTGCTTATTAATTGTGTGTGTGTGTGTGTGTAAGTAAAAGGCATGTGCTGATGATCACTTATATCATATACAACCCCTAAATGTTTATCCATGTTTGACTTGGTGAATCTTTTGGTCATGACGATGATTCAGTCCTCTCTCAGTCAGCAGGTCAGTGTTTGAATCAGTGAATCATTGAGTCAACAGTGACTCCCTACTCTGTTGCTCAGCGAATCATTTGGTTATGTCAGAGATTCACTCATTTCTCATGTTCAGTGGGGCAGTGTTTGAGTCCGTGGATCCTTCAGTAATAACAGATTTACTGCTCTCACGATCTGGAATCAGTGAATCATTCAGTATGGCCGTGACTCACTGCTCTTTTGTTCAGTAGGTCAGTTTGAATCAACGAATCTTTGAGACACAATGCTTGGACACAGCCAAATGATTCACTGATTCAAACACTGTTCCACTGAATCAGTGAATCATTTGCTGTGTCCAAGCGTTTCATCTTTCAGTGAATTATTCACTCATGATCAGCGAGTCTGTGTTTGAATGATTCATTCATGACTGAGATTTGATCCCCTCTCGTTCAGTAAGTTAGTGTTTTATTCGACAAATCTACTCCTCTCTCATTCTGTGCATTAGTGTTTGATTCAGCGAATCTTTTGCTCCTGATGGAGATTCACTTCTCTCTGGTTTAGTGAGTCAGTGAATCATTTGGTTATGGCCAAGATTTGCTCCTCTTGTGTTCAGCTGGACTCTTTGAACCAGCAAAGCGTGATCAGCAGGTCAGTGTTTGAATCAGTGTTAGATTCACTCCTCTCTCGCTCAGGGGGAACGCGTTTGATTCAGCGAATCTTTTGCTCATGACTCGCTGTCAGTAAGAAAGTCAGCGTATAAATCCACAAGTCTTTCAGCCATGATGAGGATTCACGTGTGTGTTGGTTGTTCAGTGAATTAGGTGAGTCAGTGAGTCCCGTTCAGACTCCTCAGACGTGCTGTTTGAAACGTGCATCAAACTGTATGAATCGGTGAATGAGTCATTTAGCTGGAAGGGCAGAATTGACTCCTACTCTTATGTGATCATTTTGCACGTGCCTTTTATATTTGTCAAATGTCTGTGATGTTAGGAGATGGGGGGGGTGTGTGTGTGTGTGTGTGTGTGTGTGTCTGTGTGTTCTCCTTTCACTGCTCTCTCTCTCTCTGTGTGCTCTCTCCTGATTGGCTGCCTCTCCTTTGGCGGATTTTTCCAGGGTTTTGGACGAGGATTTCTACAAACAGCCCTTCGCTCACCTGATTGGTTATGTGTATGTTTGCTCAACTAACATCCTTTCTTTTCTTCCTCACACTCGTCCATCTTCTCTTTAACACTCGTCCACCTCGGCTTCTCCGTCATGTCACACCGGCTTCACTCTCGGTTCAGGTCCACGTGTGTTTCGCTCAAACACACTGACGCATGAGTTTCAGTTGTTTTCTGGTTTTTTTCCTTCTTCATAGTGAACGTGTGAGGAATCGGTGTCGTCCCACGTGTGGTTCATGTCATTCGTGCGTTTTACTGCACTTGTTTTATTGAGTTGTGCAGCTTTGTCATGTGCTTTTATCATTTCCCATCAGATATTTTATGTTCTTGAATAGATTTTGGATAAATATTCTGTCTCTGTGTTACAGGAGTGGTTGTGATGTAACAGTGTCCGAATGTTAGCATTAGCATAGAACTAGCGTTAGTTCTCAGCGTCCGTGTGTCCGGCAATCCTCAAATGTTTGCAAAATTAAAGCGTAATTATTATTCACGTTTTGAAATTCCTTTAATCGGCTAGTGTTAGCTTAGCTCTGGGGCATCAGCGTGACCTTGTATCTATATCTGCAACATTTATCGTTAGCTTCTGACTGTAGCATTAGCTTGGACCTGTAGTGTCATGTCAGGATTAGCCGGTGTCTCTGGCTTTAGATTTACTGTTAGCTTAGAGCCGTTAGCATCAATATGTGGTGTTAGCTTATATCAGTAGATTTAGCTTGTGATTTTTATTATACATATCTTTGATTGAAAGTATTTAAATTAATTTAAAAAATGTTTGCGTTGCCGGACACGTTGGTGCTGTAAATGCAGGTGGATGGTTAGCGTCGCTGTAGCTTTAGCGTAGCTCGTCGTGTTTGTGTGTGGTTTAGAGGGTCAGTGTTTTGTAGCTTTAGCCTTAGCTTTAGCCTTAGCTTTAGCCTTAGCTTTAGCCTTAGCTTAGCTGTGCAGCCCTCACGCTCATCCACACATCTGACACTTAATCGTCCTCTAAGTGAAAAAGTGCAGCGATGAATATTTAGAGTACGTACACAGCCTGTAGCTATGACGTTTTACAGGTTACCATGGCAACTAACCACACCTTGTTGATAGGATTGCAGACACAATGCTCGTGCTAATAATGGCCGTTCCCGATCACATTGCAGCTGAATATCGTGACTTGAGATTAAATGATTAAATGTGATTATTGTAACAGTAAAATGTTTATTCGGTGTGTTTGCGTTCTACAGTGACGGATTTTTTAAGTGATGTTGCTCCACCCCGGGCCACGCCCCTTTGGGCCACGCCCACATCTTTTGAAGGTGGAATTGCGAGACGGTTAACTTCAGAACTGAACTAAGACTTGTGCTGTGTGGTTGAAAGGAAGTGGGCGTGGTCTCACGGTTAGCTATGTTAGCCTCATGCTACGTGCATTACGGGGGCGATTGGCTGTCGGAGCGCTGATGATGAAGGCTGCAGGCTAAGCGCACTGGGAGTGATGGTGTGTGTTCTCTCTACGTTCCCTCCTCCTCCTTTTTTTGGTTTCTTCCTGCGCATGCCCGCGTTCCCATCACCTGCATCGACCTCCTTTTCTTTTCATTTCCTATATTTATATCTGACTTGTGCTCTGTTTCTTCCTTGTGTTTCTTTTCTCTATGCACCTTTTAAGCACTCATATTAACCATCCTTGCTACCGCCTAGACCAGTTAAGTAAAAAAACAGACCAGAATGATGATGATGATGATGATGATGATTTTAAAAAAAAATACAAAGTTAAGTAGGAGATTAAAGGGGAGAGGGAATAAATACTGAAGAAATTGCTAATGGCTAATTTGTCACTGGTAATGCTAATGCTAAGATTGTGGGTGTTGTGGTTGTGCTGGTGGTTTTGGCTGTGTGTGTGTGAGAGATTGGGCTTGTGAACATGAATCATACTGGCTCTCATCCTCATTTTGCTTTGCGTGTGAGTGTTGTTGTTGTTGTTGTTGTTATTAAACACTAAGCTTGCCATGTTTCAACACAGTTTATGATCAATTATAAATAATCATAATTTGAAAACAGCCCCAGTGCTGAACGTGACCCTGCAAATAGCTAACGTGCGCACGCTAGCTCAGGGACGCCGGGCAGGTGCTAAGCCCACTCGTGTAGTTAAACGTGGCCCGGATCCTGGCAGCCGATCCAATCTCAAACTGGGAAAAGGCTGGAAAACCGTTCCTCCCTCGTTCAGACACTGTGTGCTTGGGGGCGTGTCCTAAAGGATCATGCAATGACACGCTGCGTAAAACTTCCTCCTCTTCCTGTAGGCCGACTCGTTTATTCATAAAACATTCATACGAGTGTTTAAGCAAGAAATTAAGTACGCATGAATTCGGAATAAAATGTTCACATCCTAATAAATAAATAAATAAATAAATAAATAAAGTGAGCCGGTGCAAAACCGTAAATGAAGAGAAATAAACCTGATCGTTAATAATGATAATAGCGGTGAGTCATGCTAACAGCGCGGCGGTGTATAAACGCAGGCCGGGCCGGTCCGTCTGCGCAGAGCCGAAGCTCTTATCTTAGCGCTCGCTTATTATTCACATGAACATTGTCAAGGTAACTTCCACTTCTGGCTTTCAGACTTTCCCCTGAACACTCCGCTCTTGCCTTTCCTGGAGGTTCGCGGGCGTCGGACTGTAAACGAGCCGGGAGCTTATTAATGTGCGCACGCGAGCGCGAAGCGCATCAGCGGTTCTGCGACGTCTGCGAATCTGCCGCGCATATTCAGTTCCGCTCGCTTTACACAAACACTCACACAGCTTTACTCGAAATCTAAAACGTGAGTAAAGACACGTCACTCAATACATTCACTTAAATTACAGAAATGTAACCCGGAAAATCTAGCAAGGTTTATTGGGAAAGAAGCGTCACTTTATTTACAGAAGAATTAACTCAAATAACATTTCTGAAAATGTCTGTAGGGGATGCGTAGGAATTCATGGGAAGATTTCTAATTCTGTGTGTGAGTGCGTGCGAGTGCGCGTGCGAGTGCGCATGCGAGTGCGCGTGCGAGTGTGCGTGTGCGAGCGCGTGTGTGTGTGTGAGAGCGTATATAAATGTGTGTGTGTATATCTGTGTGAAGGTGTGTGTATAATGGTGTGTGTGTGTGTGTGTGTGCCGTGCAGGGCGGCGGAGGAGGCGATCCTGTCGGAGGCGGATGACAGCAGTCCCGGGACGGAGTGGGAGCGCGTGGCGCGACTCTGTGACTTCAACCCCAAATCCAGCAAACAGGCCAAAGACGTGTCGCGCATGCGCTCGGTCCTCATCTCACTCAAACAGACCCCGCTCGTCCGTTAGCGCACACACACACGCTCCTACACACACTCGCCTACTACACAAACAAGCCGGAAGTACCACGGCTCCCGGCGCCCCCGTGGCCCGCATCACTTCCTGTCTGCGCTCACAGAAATCTCATACACGTTAAACATAAACATGTATCATGAAAAATATATATCACATTAACATTTCCCAGCAGCCCCTGGGGCAGGTCTCTTCCTCTCCCAGTAATGAGAGAAATGCATTTATTTGTGTTTATATACACACACACACACACGCGCGCGCAGATGTGCACACACACATTCCATCTATAAATATATCCATGTGTAATGATGATGATCTTCACGTTATTGTTTAATTTACGGACCAAACTCCAGCATTGGGATTCCATTTACAGCCGTGTGTGTGTGCGTGTGCGTGTGCGTGTGCGTGTGCGTGTGCGTGTGCGTTATTCAAGCTATGCAGGAATGAAGTATAAACACCGTGTGTTGTGTGTGTTGTAGATGTTTGGTGTGTGTGTTGAAAAGACCGGCGCAGTGTACACTTCCCCGTTAGTTGTTCAGAACTGCACTTTGGTTCTTCTACTCCTTGTTTTTGTTGCTGATTCTGATTAAACGTGGATGAAACCTGGAAATTTCTTCTCTTTGGTCCGTCTTTTCTTCAGCGGTTATTAAGCGAAACACCACGCAGCTCACTAAACACATCACAAACATTTCAATATGAACATTTTTAACAAGTCGTAGGCGTTTCCCCTTCAGTATTTACACACACACTGATGTGACCGTCTCAATCCAGCTTCATTAAAAAGCCCACGTCGATATCCGTTCATTTAAATCAGCACAATGATGCCCAACACCCACACAACACACACCCATTCTGTTGTGAATAATATTTATGTTTATTTGTGTTCCTCTGGTTTTAAAGGACTTCCGGAAGTTGTGTGAGGTTTTCTCATGCAGAGTAAACGGTGATGTTACAGGATGTGCCACTAGATGGCAGTCAAACACCACAACATTCAGCAGAAAAAAATCACTGCAAGATCAAGTCAGTAATGAACAAATGTACCAATAAACAAACAAACAAGCACTTCCTATCAAAAAGTGTTCACTGTGTTCTAGTGAAACTCCTCAGGCCATAAGAGCTCGCGGTGAAGCGCGCGCCTTCATACACTGCCTCCCAGAATAAAAAATAGTAAAACTTTGTAAATTGTGGTGGTATAAGAGAAATAAAACA
>JAQMYM010000013.1:568969-573003 GCA_030014255.1 Parauchenoglanis ngamensis
GTGAGGGCCAGATGTAGGGTGGTGGCAATGGCATCATCTGTGGACCGGTTGGGGAGATAGCCGAACTGCAGGGGGTCCAGTGAGGGAGGCAGCAGTGTCTTGATGTGCCTCATGACGAGCCTCTTGAAGCACTTCACCATGATGGGTGTGAGTGCAACAGGATGATCGTCATTGAGGCAGGACACTGAAGACTTCTTTGGCACAGGAACGGTGGTGCTGGCCTTGAAGCACTTTGGGACGACGGCAGTACTCACGGAGATGTTGAAGATGTCAGTGAGAACATCTGCCAGTTGGTCTGCACATTCTCTGAGCAATCTCCAAGGGATGTTTTCTGGTCCAGCAGCCTTCCGTGGGTTAACTCTGCAAAGAGTTTTCCTCACATCCGCAGTGGTCAGACGCAGCACCTGGTCGCTGTGAGAAGGGGTGGTCTTCCTCGCTGTTATGTCATTCTGTGCATCAAACCATGCAAAGAAGTTGTTGAGCTCATCAGGTAGGGAAGCATCACTGTCACAAGCAGGTGTAGTTGTCCTGTAGTCAGTGATGGCCTGGATGCCCTGCCTCATGCGCCTCGTGTCGCCGCTGTCCTGAAAGTGGTTGTGGACTTGAATTCTTTTTTGGGGTTTTTGTGAGAAAGGGCCATCTACCCACCTTATACCATAGCTCAGATATATGAAGAATACAAAAGATTATCACATTCAGGGAGTGACTACTGTGACATCAAGTTTCTGGTAAAGTCAGTGTATTGTTCCATTTTCTCCACTGTTGATGATGATCTTCCTGGTGTTCCATGGTAGATGGTAATTTTTTGGAAATTTTTTGTACCCCTATCCTGACACCTTTTGACAGTGAGATCTTGTACATGCTTTTTGTGGACCATGGCCATAGCAGTCAGATGAAACCAAGAAATCATGAAAAAAATCCTCCAGAAGCAGGTGATCTGAACATTTTATGTATGATTGGTTCAGTAGTCTGATCGCAGTCCCATGTGCTATTATAAAAGATTGTGCACATTTGTGCAGCTAGGTTATTGTAAGTTTATTTTCTTTCCACATTTCAAATTTTTTTTTTATTTCCACATTTTATTAAAATGCATTTTTCATTTAATTTTCCTCTGCTCACAACCAACATGGATGCCTCACCGGACTATTAATGTGCTGCAGGTGCAGCTCATTCACACACACACTTAGGAACACTTTTTAAGGAGTTCATTTACAAGCACACATTGTGAAGCAAGAGTTGAGCTCCCGTGTGTGACTCTAGCACTAAGCCTTATATTACTTGTCTTTGCTTTACTGTGTATGACCTGTTTATCTGACTTCTGATTCCCTGCCTAGTCCTTTTCTCAGTGTTTGCCTACATGTCTTGACCTTTTTGCCTGCATTTAGATTTAGTCTTTGTGCCACCCTGGTTTGCTCACCTGATCGTATAACCTGTGCTAGTTTATTGGACTTTGATCTCTGCCTAGTGTGTCTATACCGTTGCTCGGATTATTTTAATAAAAGAACTGAATCTGCACCTGCATCCTTGGCTGAGCCTGTTTTACATGACATAACATCACGCCAAGGAGAAAGGACATATCAGAGAAGCCCTCTGACTTCCAAGATGCAATAGATGCTGCTCATGAATCTGGGAAGGGTTATTAAAATAAAAAATCATTTAACTCCTCAGTATTCATCTCCTCTGTGGAGCAGCAATTACAGATTTGAGTCGTCTCACCTGTACCTCTACAAGCTTTACAAATTTTGATTTTGTGGGGTTTTGTTAAACACAAACCTTGATTTTTTTTTTTCAGCCATTATTCTGTAGATTTTGCCCTGTGCTTTGGCTCATTGTCGTGTTTTGAACATATACTTTCACCCTGGCTGACTGGAGCAGGTCCCCCTGAACAATTTGCTTATATTTGGCTACATCCATGTTGCCTGTGTTAACAACAAGCTTTCCTTTATAGATATATCTTTAAAAATATAAATAAATATCTTGTAAAAATGTAATCATTTATATTATTGCAAACAAACATTTGTTTGATAAATTATTTACACAAATGTAATTATTTGTTTGATTATAATGATATTATTGATACTTCTACTACTAATGCTAATAATAATAATAATAAAGGATAATTGAATGAATTCACATGCACCTCTGGGATTGCTAACTTTATTTTGGGTAATATTAGCCAAATCCTGATTGATGACAAGAAGCTCTTAAGAAGTTTATCTGACAACAATAGCAATGTCAGTTCCAGCCACTAGCTGGCACCCTAATGTAAGGACCCAGTACACCTTAATGCACACGTACCTTCATAAAAATGTTTTTTAAAAAAACATATTCATGTAATGATAAAAATGATAATATTATAAAAAGAAATGCTGTTAATTAAAGTTATATGAGGATGAAGGCTGCTTTTTGGCAAAGATAGAGCTAAACCCCAAATTAACCCTAAACACTAAATATATATAGACAATGCATTCTCTAAATGATATTAACAATATTCCTTTAAACACTTGTAGAATGTGTTCCCCTCTGCTTTTCTAGGAGCTGTTACATTATTGGTGCATCCTGATTGGTCCAGAATAGCATATTGGTTCAAATATTATTTAATCATGAACAAAGCTTTAACAATGGGCTTTTACCATTTGCCTTGTGCTTTTATACCACTGTGATGTTGAATAAAAAAAATTATTTTATTGATTGAAAAGTGATTTTTGCTTTCACTAATGATGTGGTCCATAGCAATAGTCTGTTATACAGAAATGCCAGAGTGTAAAATAGAGAAAGCCAAAAATGACCAATCATAATCGAGTATTCAACAAAGCTGTGCAATAAAGTTAGATAAACCTCAATCTTACCACTCACTGAGGCTGATAATCTTCCACAGCTAGAGGTGAAGTAGGACTTCATTTCTTCCATTCTGCAATGCAAGGTTTCTCCAACTCTGCCAAATTAGTTTGTAGTGACGTTGGTGGCTTTGTCCCAGTCTTTTTCAAAACACAAGCCTTCATTTTACAAATCATTCCATTGTAGTTTTTGCCCTGTGCTTTATCTCATTGTCCTGATTGAATGTATATTTTCACCCTACGTGTCTGGCTGGGGTCTGGCACCACTCAAGCTTACCATTTGTCTTAACTTTGGAATTATGTAGATAACGTATGTTAACGTATAATCATTTTGTGATTTTGCACATGTTGAACATGCAAGTCATAATTTCATTGCATCCTGTGTGCTGTACATGTGAGCATGACAAAAACTTGAAAGACAACAATTTGATTTAATATTTATTGTGACTACAGTGGAAGATAAAATACAAATATCCTTTCATATACTTGGAAAAAGCTTACAACATTATATCTTCATATCTTATAGTGTATATCATATCATACTTTATACTTTACAATGGATTAAACAAACATCTATTTAAAAAAAGCATTTACTAAAAGAAGGTAGCACTTAAAGATATTATTGGAGTAAGGACTCAGTACTGAAATAACAATTCTAGTGAAATAATTCAGTTTATAATATTAAATGCTGTTTCATTAATATTAATCTGCTCAGAATCTCCGTTCTTCGTTTCTTCATCGTCATGTATTGGTCTTGATTGCAGTGAACCTCTTCATCTTTTAAGGAGTGAATTCTAAGGAGATTATTTTGTTGTAATTAGTTAAAGAACATTATTGAGCAGATGTTAGGAGTCAAATCACTTACCAAATTTTGTGATAGCAAATGAAATTCATTTTCTCCTCGCAGTCTCGGTTCTCCCAGACACCAGTTCTAATATTTCGCGCTCCACACTGGAAAGGCCTGGCGGGGCATGAAGGCATTGAAGGCAGGTTCCCAGTAGAATCCTGGTTCACCCAGAACCATGAGCCATCCATGAAGCGTAGACCGGTCCAGAAAGTGGGCGTCAGAATTTCCATACTCCTGTTGTTGACCAGAAGGTAGTCTGTCTCTGTGGTGAGACTCACCAGGTCAGTGTAGTACGTTCTGCAGTACACCAGAGCTTCATCCCAGTTCTTCATCTCCTGCACTACAATCAT
>JAQMYM010000013.1:602248-617946 GCA_030014255.1 Parauchenoglanis ngamensis
GCATAACTAAAAGGGAGAGCCAGCAGGTAACACAGACATGAGGGCGCCCTGGGACATAAAGCGGCCAGCCGCTCCACTGTCAACAAACCTGAGTGAACGTGCGAGAGTGGGTGCCGACAGCATCCAAAATGTGCATGTGCTGATTAATTCTCTATAACAGCGGCTCTGACAGTGGCACAGCTTTATCTTAATGCGCTCGCTCTGATACGTTACGGTTTCTATAGTAACAGCTCATCTGCCTTAAGTTACATGTTTAACTAATAATTGTGTGTGTGTGTGTGTGTGTGTGTTGCAGGTGATGATTATACTCCTGTTGTCATTTGTAGAGCGCAGGAAGAAGATCAGTGAGTGTGAGAGGAGGTTCCCGTGTCTGAGCGGCCGGTTCGGCATCGTGGTGTCAGTTTGTAGTTTATTGTTATATTTTTGTACATAAATCTGAATCAGGTATAACATTACCGTAACTCAGACTTTCAGATTAGTAATGTCGTAATGTCTTAATGTAATGTAGTAATGTAGTAATTTGATATCCTAATTAATAAACCCAGTCTGTTTTACTGTAGCGCACAAGCTTCATGTTTTGTTTTTATAGCACGCTGCTTCAGGTTCATTGCTTCATGCTAAACCTCGTCATACACTGAGTCGAGATTTGCTTGTACACTGTCAGGCCGCTGGACTTCACAGGCAAGATGCAGAACCGCTGGTCTTACGGATTCGCCTTCGGCGCCGTGACCCCCTTTGTGATCACTCTGATATTCAGCACCAGCATGACGTTTGATGTGCCGCCTTATTTACAAGGTACCACACCATGTACAGTAGAACACACTTGGGTCCAGATTTGCTACCCGCCAGCGCGCACAGCAGGGGCCGAGTACGCACACCGCAGGCTTGTGTTTGCTCGGATTAATGTTTTCTCTTCAAAATATAATTCGCGTGCATGTGAAAATCCCAGTGAGGCGCAAGAACAGAGCGGCTGGTAGACGCGAGAGAGCTTTTTGTGCTGCTGTAAGTTTATTGGGAACTCCAGAGGAGGACGTTATGGGAACCTGTCGCTTGCCACGGCAGCTTATTCTGTACCTGCTTACGGCCGCACGCTGGTCTGCGCTGCTCTCGGGAGATGGCGTCGCTCCTAATTAAAATGAACTGTGTGTGTGTGTTTCAGTTTTGGCGATTCTGCTAACTGCGTTGATGGTAAGCGTCGCCTGGATGCCGTTATTCGCCTGTCTTTCCACACCACACCGGTTGCTCGGAGGAGTCCTGGGGCTGCTGTACTCACTCTCCTGGTGCGAGATCATCTGTTTGGCATTGCACTGAACGTCCAAGATGGTACTCAATCTCTGGCTCTGATTGTGTGTGTGTCTGCGTGTGTGTGTGCGTGTGTGTGTGTGTGTGTGATGCCAGGTTCGGTGCACTGCTGTGGGGGTTGATCTGGTGCAGAGCAGTCGTACCAAATGGAGATAATTTATTGGATTACATGCAGTGGTCAGGATGGGTGAGTGAACCTCCATCCAGGGGACATTTTTACAGGTAATGTGATCTCGTGCTTCTCAGGTGTAACTGAAAACTCAAATGTGTTCCTGTGTGCAGTTATTTGATGTGCCACAGTTACTGTGTTTGGGGTTCCTGGTGTGTCGCTTTGCCTCCATCATGGTGAAGGGTGTGCAGAAGCGCCTGAGGAATTACAGCAAGCAGGTCTCACTCTCACACACACACACACACACACACACCAGGGATGTCAGTGTTGAGAAGAGAAGGCCTCCAGTTTCTGGACCTCAGACAGAGAGATGAAGCAGTGAGGGGTCTGAGGCCAGCGTGTTTGCTGTGATCTTCCGTTCAGAGGATTCAGTGATGCACTGGGATTATTCTCAGCTCATGCAGGACAATCAGTAATTGTTTAAACAGCCTTCATGGCCAGCTTCTCAGAGTTAACCTTCCATGGTGAAGCCACATTCTCGCACTCCGTATGAAAAAAGAAGATGAGTTTAGTTTAGTAAAGTAAAAAAACAACCAGCACGTTCGCCGTCGTCTCTGTATCTGCCTTAATGTGGGCGGGGCCTGTGGGATTTAACCTTACAACATGCTCTAGTAACAGTCACGTGGTAGTATTTAGAGACTCCTCTGAGACAAATCCACTGAGCCTGAATGAAAACAACCAATCAGAGCCAGGAGGAGTGTCTGACGGCGTGTCAATCACTGCCCCTCCCCCGTGCATGCTCTCACTCGCACAAGAGCAAGACCTTTTAAAGGTTTTAAAACCGATGCAGAGTCAGAGTTGATTTTTGAGACGGTAATGTTTACAGGAAGACTCTGTAGTGCATATCTCATGTTGCAGTCAGGCTAAAGTTAGCTTGGTTCTGATGCTAAAGCTAATAGTGTGGTTTTATTTGTTTTAAGTTGCTGAATATGTCTTTGTGTCAGGTGCTTGTCCTGATCTTCATGTGTGCCAGTGCTCTCGCAGCTAAATGGTCTCCTGCTAATTTAGCACGATTCACCTCAGTTTCTGTTATAAAATAAACATCTTCAAGCCTCGGCAGCTGTAAGACACTTTCACAGTGACAATCTGTGTGTGTGTGTGTGTGTGTGTGTGTGTGTGTGTGTGTGTGTGTGTGTGTGTGTGTGTGTGTGAGATTCTGCAGGAGGAAGTGAAGAAGCTAGAGTACAAATATGTACAGTGTTTACTGAGACGGACTGCTGAAGTGTACGTACACACACACACACACACACACCCACACACACACACACACACACACAGTGTAACACTTGTTCTACACTGCAGGTCTGTTCAGAAGAGCTGGTTCCAGAGGAAAGTGTATGAGTGGGATCCGTACTTTAAATTCCCAAACAGGATCATTGCCACCGTCGTGCTCTCCTTCCTCTGTCTGTACATGGTACGTGTGTGTGTGTGTGTGTGTGTGTGTGTGTGTGTGTGTGTGTGTGTGTGTTTGACTCAAAGAAGTGTCAGGGTACAAAGAGATAAAATAAACTGACACAAAACACACAAATGATGCAAAAGTGTGGAGACGGGAGCAGGAAGTGAAAGCGGCCGTGTGAGAATAAGAGTGTGAGAGAGTGAAAGAGTGCGTGCCGTGCTCTCGGGTGGTTTGTAATGTATTATTTCAACAACTCAAATCAGTGAATTAAAGGGTGATAAAATCAGGGTTCAGGATCATGATGTAATATCTGCTGGCTTCATTAACTTCCTGTCAGGCAGAAAATAATTAGCTGAATCAAGTGCTAGTTTATAAGCTGCTAAATAATGACTGTGGAAGAAATTGTTAAATGAGTCCAGATTCACGTGAGTCATGCGTTAATGTACTACACTGCACTGGTATAGACTCAGGCTTTTATTTTTCATTTTTAAATCGTATTTTGTTTGCTGCATTGTGACACTCGTGAGCCATTTCTTTCCTTCATCCTTCTTTATTCTGCATTTAATCTGCGTGATTTTTGGGGCGTGTGTGCGTGCGCATGTGTGTGTGTTTCCTCCGCAGACAGTAACGACAGAGCAGGTTGCTTCTTGGTGGTGTACCTCACACCTGAATTATCTTGTGAATTTCTTTGGTCATTTCTTGGACTTGGATTATGTGACCTATTTCACATGTAAGCTCGCTCTCTCTGTCTTTAATTGATTGGTGATCTATTTATTGATTTAATTATGTCATTATTGGTTCGTAATGATATGACACAATTTTGAGATTTTAGGCCATGAAGGTATTTCATATATTTAAAAAGGACGTTATCAGATGATTATTTGATTCAGAAAGCAGCTGAAACAGTCGGGTGTTTAAGGATTCATTCATTAATTCATGTGTTAAATAATACCAAATGCTTTGTGTTCAGGCACCTGGTATATCTCAGCAGCTTGTGCCGCCCTGACGTCCGTCATTCACGTTAGCCAGGTGTTGGTGTGTTACAGGTACGCAGGAGCATGAGTCACTGATCTCATTCACTGATTTGATTCATTTTGACCAAAAACAGCAGAGTGAATAATGTATTTTATTATAAATCTTGAAGCACCAAATTAGCCTCCAGCGCCCACACTCTCTAATGAGCTACATCGTAGTGGACGTGGCATGGCTTTATAGGGCACCGTGCTATTAGGATAACACCACAAGCTGAAACTTTACTTCTTTCTGTATGTTTGAGACTTTACTTCTTCCTTCATTTGTTCTTTTATGAATTCATTCCATCAACAGGAAGCACATAAAATCATTGCGAGCTGGAGAAAAAAAATGCTTGCCAGAGTCGTACAAGCTGGACCCTTCGTACGGTGTGGTGAGTTTCTCTCGTGCGTCATGCATTGAACCGGGTAACAATGGTCGGGTGACGCTCTCTGGGTGGAGCGCTAATGAAGACAGTAAGAAATACACAAATGCAGGAAATGCGTCATCCGCTCTAAGGCCTGAGGTGACCTTCTACCCTGCGCTACTCTGAATACAGCCCGCTGTGAACGCTCTCCGCTTCATTTACTCACCACTACTGTAGCTACTGTAAGTTGCAGGTTAAGCGCTAAAACTCAACCCTCGTTAGGAACGTTTTCACGCTCGGCATGATTCTTTGAAAATGAAGGTTTCTCTAGAAAATAGCAACTGTCGTGTAAAGAGACAGAACGATTCCGAAGTAAAGAAAATGAATGGAATGTAAAGGAAGGCTAAAGCTGACTGAGCCTTTCACTCCGCCATGGGGGGAACACGTTTTGCACGCTCGCTCACACCCTTGGTATTTTTAATAGCGCTGGAGCTGTGTTGTTTCCAACTGCCGTGACGTCACGTGTACGATTGCGTGTCGTTGAGCCATCTGCTGTCTAAGTAACAAAATTACAGTTAGGAAAACTCAGAGGTTCGTATTTTATTTCTGTTGATTCAAATGGTCCAGAATCCAAAAAAAATGAACATCAGTTTTAAAAACCTAAATCACCTTCTAGTTTGTGTTTTTTACATGGTAATTGTAATTGCTAACATTCAATCCTGATCACAATCCCTCCTCCAGATGGGGCTGTTGAAGTATCCTGGCTATCAGATCGCCTTCTCCGTGTGGGGTGAGTGTGCTGCGTTACGGGTTTTCTTTCTAACATTCTAAAGTTTCAGAGTAGGACCGTCAGTAAACCAACATCAAATCTGCAGGTTACATGATCATGCGTGTGGTGATGTTCATGGTTGGCCTGGTGTTCGTTCACCTGGTTATATGGCCGATCCGGCAACACGGATTTCTGCACTGGCTGAAGTGGATGGCCATGAGTCTGTAAGTCCTGATCCAGCGGTTCCTGTTGGAGGTTTAGAAGCTGCAGTCTGATCCCAGCGTTGTGTTTTATAAAATCAGGGCCAATTTCTTCATCTTGATCGCTGTGGTGGTGCTGCAGCGCATGCTGGGCCGTATACTTTTCCTGCAAGACAAAACCTCACCTACGGTTGAAGACAAGCCGTTAGCACTCAACAACAGGTACCACAACTCGTAATTAGAATAGATGAGTCCAGAATAAAAACATTGAATTAAACTAAGTATTATTTTATGTTTGTTAGAGAAACTGATCCACGTTTAGTTCATATTATAAGTGGGATAACTTGGGATAGCTTATTGGCATGAATGCTCATGGAGACGTCTAGGTGAGTCTCTTTACTGCTGGTTCTTCAGAGAGATTAAATAAAACTACTAAAATCCGTAGTGGTTCTTTTTTATTTTTGTACTTCTCGGCATTCAGAAACTCTCCTTCAGACATTTATGGACGTGTGTTCGTTCTTTGTCTACGTATTTCCTTGCCTGATTCCTGTCTCTCTGTCTCCTGCAGGAAGGCTTTCCACAACTTCAACTACTTCTTCTTCTTCTTTAACGTGATCTTGGGCATGATGAGCTGCTTGTTGCGGTTAATTAAAAGTGCCGCCGTGGGGTTGATGTTGCTGTCACGTATCGAGCGGACCATCATGCCAGAGGGCTTCGAGCAGCTGGACAAGAGTACGACTGTAGTTTTCTGTAGTTCACTCTTTTATCCTGTTTCAACACATCATTTTAGATTTTATAGCAGTGAAATACTGACACTTCTGTATTATCTGTAGTGTGTTTTTACACCGCAGAAACCAACACTGCTAGGTGAGAACGAACTGTACAGTGCGTGAAAGTCACCGATCTTAACCGGTGTGTTGTTCTTGATGAACAGCAAAAAACAAGTTATCCTGAGGCAATGAAGTGCTGTGAATAAGTGCGTTCCCAAAGTGGGACAAAACTCCGCTTGATCCCAGCTAGCTAATGTCACTAACTAATACACGTCATTTCAAATCATTTTGCTAAGCAGAGCTAAATAAGATGTTTTGTCACATCCTTGACTGATTAACTCTTTATATCAGAGGAAGAAATGGAAGGGAATATCATCTCCAAGAAATGGAAGTTCCTCCTGTTTTGGATGTCCATGTTCCGCACTGAGTGTGTTTGTGATGTCACACTCCGCAGTAGTGGTTACTGCTCATATGAAAGTAGACGCTCAGGGCTTTAAGAATTTGCATGTCGGCTAAGACCTTTCCTAGGTTGTATATGGTGTTTTGCTTTAGTTGTGCTCTTTGTTTGATCTCTGTACAAATGTTATTGCGGAGAAGTGTGAACTGATTGTCCAGCAGGGGGCCCCCTCCCCCTCCCCTTTCCCACAGTTCCCTGCACACCAGCAGTTAAACGATGCTCTACACAGAAACCCATCACAGTCCTGATTAATCTTATAACAGACTTGCTTTGCTAAATTAATTCATTTGCTAATACTGATAAAAAAAAATTCCATTTCTGCCAGTGTTCTTCTAGAAAGGGTTAATACTACGTAGGTTACTTCCCAATCCCTAATTCATGCCCTAGATGCCCATTTTGGGATTACGAGTCTTGTGTCACTCAGTCTTAATCACTTAAAAGTCAAGGTAACGGAAATTGGACTAATTGACTATTGATGACTCTCACTTGAAAGCATGCCTCAGCATCTGGTCATGTGATCAGGGCTTCCTTCTGGGACAGAAGTGATGAATGGTCACCTTTTGATGAAGGGTTCTGATTGGGCTTCCTGTGACAACAGGGACCTCAACTAGACTGCCGAGTACATTACCCATAAAGCACCAGGTTTTAACACTAACAGTGCCTACATGCTGTGAGGTTGAGGAGATTACCAAACCATTTGTTCATTCTTCTGATCTTTCTGTTATTCGCGCTCAGGTTACTGTATGTGGGTGGGAATGATAATGGCGGATCATCATCACACTAATCCAGTCCTGGTGTGTTTCTGTCACCTGCTGCTCAAACACACTTCAGAGAGTTTCCAAGATGGCGGGTACTCACACCTAAACTCAGGTAACAAGCAAGATTAACGTTTAGCTCAAACTCAAGTGTTTCCAGCCACGTCTCCTTGTCTGCTCCCCACACAGAGCGATACACACATTTTTATTTCTTTTCTGCTCTGCAGAGCCTCTACCGAAGGACAGAGTTCGCACTCGCTGGCTTCTCATGTACACCCTGCTGAGGAACCCGAAACTCATTCTGCTGAGGAAGAAACGCAAGCAGAAAAACGACAAAGAGGGTGAACTCGCCTTCGCCTGGGCCGTCTCAAATACAGCCTAAAGAAAACAGCACGGAAAAAAATTTTATACCGCCAAAAGTACAAAACAAAATTACAAGACCAACCATCAAAGTATTACTTTCATATAACATGAAATATTTGCGTTATTAACATGCTAATACCTAGATTAGGCTTCAGGTACATTTTTTGGGAATGATGATTACATTTTTTAGCATGTTATTTATTCTTGAATGATTAAGGATTCTGGATATCGAGATCAAACAAAACACTCACACGATGAAACGAACACTTATCACCTTGGCTCAAGTGAGGCAGTCAGGTCTTTAGGTCATTTTTGCCTGAAGTATGAGGTCACAGTTTTCTTTCCCACAAATACTGCAAAACCATGAAGAAGCATCTGTGATCTCCAGCTCCAATCTCCTCCATTTCATCCACTTAGGAGAAACATGAATTGTTGTTTTTATAGCTTAATAAATGTATTCTGTGTTTTTATGTACTGTAAAACTTTCTAAAAATAACTTTCTGGTATGGTTGAAATTGACTGATTGATTGATTTATTGATTGATTTTGATTGACATACCAAGTATGTAATCAGATATGTTATTCTGAATCACATTGACAAGTGCCTATGTATTAATATGAAAGTATTCACGGGAATGTGTTAGTGAGCACACTGAAGTATTATCACTGGAATGTATGCACACTTTATATGTAATTGCACTGAAGTAGTTTAGATATTTTCACTAGAATGTATTTGCATTACACGTAGCACACTGAAATGTTCACACTGCACTGTTTTACAAGTTGCATTATGCATGGTTATATTATCTTTATACATATAAACAAATACATTAGCCTTTTATTTTTTTAATACTCAGTGGTAGGATTCTGAGCTGATGGTAGAGAATGTCTGTATTACGAGGTAGGCCTCATCTGTGGGTCTGCCTATAGCACCTGCTGGATGTCTGTCACCAATAAAGATGGACCAATGGGATTTGATGGAAAGCAGAAGGGGTCAGGATCACTGGAGTCTCAGGAGTAGCATGTGCAGTTCGACAGACAGACATAGAGACAGAGAGGGAGAGAGAAGAGAAAAAGCAGATTGTTAGGTATGGTCATGGTCACCTAACAGTAAGGAACAGAATATATTTTGTGCTGAGTGCAAGCAGGAACTCCGGCAGGGCTAGCTATGACAGCATAACTAAAAGGGGAGAGCTCCTCTTCATCTAAAGGTGTTCCTTCATTCAGACCACCACAACGTGACTCGTATACCTGTTAGAATCCAGCAGCGCCGTGGAAGCCGTGCGAGCGCCTAAGCGATCCGGATTCCCTCGCTTCCCAACTACTACTACAGGAACATGAAACGGGGAAGGTAATATGTATTTATAATATAAAAATATTGCTGAAGGATATTACTCCTGGCTGTAAAGGCTTGAGAAGTAAGCTAGTTTGTCTCGTCTTTACATAACAACCAGATTTCGTGATCAAATGTTTTTTCACTGACGTCGTCATTACAGTTTAGTCACGAAATAAAATGTCGTCAGCGAATACTTCTCGTCAGAGATTTCGTTGACGAAACGAACACTGGAATCCATGGATCAAGTGAGGGATTGCGCTCCAATTCGAACCTCATTATATGTAAGAACTGGCAATAAAACATGTAACAACCTTTTCCAAAGATTTTCGTTATAACGCGTGTTATCTGAATTGGAGTCAAATAAGTAAGTATCCACACGATTGTTTTTTTTGTTTTTTTTGCAGGAAATAGTTTTTCAGGCTGGAAATAGAAAGATCTCTGATATCCGTTTTGTAGGAATGTAGTGGTTTATGGCGGTTAAATAGTTACATTTGTAAATAATCATGTAATACAGTACAGCGCAGTATTCTTTCCTCCTGATTGATGCTACCAACCCTTTGCAAAGCTGTACCTCTTTTTCTAGGAAATGTTGGACCTACCCAGTCTTTTCTTTTCTCCTTTCATAGTTGCCACATTTTGAGTGCTCTGCAGGCCTCCTTTAATATAGTTCTTTCTAAATCGCACATCCTGCTCTATGATTAGCAGGTATTCTTACTTGCATACAATAAGCCACTAATTGCTGCTTTCTCAGGAATCTGTCGTTCTAGCTGGGTGGCAATGGGCCATCGACTGTAACAGACACAAACGATACAACATGAGCTGAGAGATTGTGTAATGTGCTACGTAGCCTATTTATTTGTTCGTTTTATGCTTGTTAATGCTAACGAGCGGTGGCTGAAACAATCGTCCCAGGAAGTCATGTGAGAAGCAGGAGTGTCTGACACATTGACCTTTATTTGTTCATAAAACAGTTTCCTGGGGCGGTTCTGTACTTGTTGGAGATAGTGATGTGCGAGATCACATGAGGCCTGCAGAAATCCCTGGGAACATGTCCCTTTTATTTCCAGTGAAGTTCTGAGCAAGAATAAGCCTCTTAAACACTTCTGTTTGTGTAAAGGTGTCCGGTGTCTTCTCCAATAGTGCCTTGTTTTTGTTTTGTTTTTGTTTTGCTGAATGGGCAGATTATATAATGTAGGAGAGATCTAGGGTAAATGAATTCGGCTGTGGGTTTCTCATCGTGGTGTTTGTTCTCATCGTGGCTATATTAAAAAAAGGTTAGTTGAGAAATTGTGATTGTCGAAATGTTGCTGCTCTGGTGATGGAAAGTTTCACTTGCTGTGCCGGACTCGCAGAAACTGGACAGTTTGGTTGAGTCCTTGCCTGCTACGGCCTCAGATGCTTCTTCTTGGCTGACCGTGGCGTGGTCTTCAGCTGATGAAGCTCATCCACCTCAACGTTTTGTGCAAGCTGAGCTGCTTTTCGGCTCACAACGGTTATATAGATCTAGAGATCCTTTGAGTTGCTGTATCTTTCCTGACTCCTTAAATCTGGCCATTTTCTTCTGGTCTCTCTCTCCTCAACAAGATGTTTCCACCCACAGAAATGTCAATCGCAGGATGTTTTTTTGTTTTTCGCACCATTCTCTGTAAACGCTAGACTATTGTGTGTGAAATTCCCAGAAGGTCGGCAGTTTCTGAAACACTCGAACCAGCCCTTCTGGTACCAACTTCCATGCCATGGTTATGGATCAATCTGATGTTTGATGTGAACATTACCTGAAGCTCTTGATCTCAGGTGTTCCTAATAAGGTGGACAGTGAGTGTATATTGTCTGGACTGGTTTGATATTTATTATTGGAGTATGAGGTATCCTCGTTCGTAACTCGAAAGCGCTCTCTGATGCTGTCATAATGAAGGTTGTAGATGTCTGGGATGGGTTTAAGAAATCGATCATTCCACTGTCTGGAGATCATCTACAAGTGAAAAAGATTTAAACCTACTGCTCACTTGTCTTGGCCAGGCCACGCTAGAAAATCTAACATGAAAGCACACCAGAGAATACTAAAAGAAGTCTGTAAGAGCCTGAGAATATCGCCACAGGATCTGCAGGTACCTACCATTAGAAGGATACGGCACCGCTTTGACCTACATGGGAATTGTGCCTGGAGGAATCCTTTGCTGTCTAAAAAGAACATCGGGGCATGACTAAAGGTTGCTAAAGAATATTTAGGCAAGGACCAGGAGCAACGTTCCATGGATAGACGGTTCTGTGATGACGGGTTGTTTGATCACAGTACCAGAAGCCATGTTCGGCAGTAATCAAAAACCGCATTTGAGCAGAAGAACCGTGCAACAACCGTGTTGGAGGTGTTCAGGTTTAAGCCAGCTTGCATTGAATCTACTATGACTTGTCTGTATACCCGAGAGCGCTTGAGGAGAACGTCAGGCCATCTGTGGAAAAAGTTGGCGCTGAAGAAGTGGACCTTCCAACAGAATAATGAGCCCAAACATAGAAGTAAATCAAGCAGGGAATGTGTTTAAGAGGAAGAAACGGCCTAGTCGAAGCCCAGAGCTGAATCCCACTGAAATGCTGTGGGGGAGATTTGAAACCGGCTGTATATGCATGAAGCCCCATAAACATTTCCAAGTTGAAAAAATTCTGTATGGAGCAGTGGGAAAACATTTCTCCAGCAGATGTCAGAGAATGGTAGACAGTATATTCACCTACGTGAAGTTGTTTCTGCCAAAGTAGGCAATACTTAGGCAATACAGCTACTAGAGCCAGGGGTGTACTTATTTTTCAAGACCAGGTTTTTCCAATCTGCCAGCTGTCCAGTTTTGTGTCCACTGTAGCCTCAGATCCCTGTTCTTGGCTGACAGGAGTGGAACCCGATGTGGATTTGTGCCTCCAGGTTCGACATGTTTTGTGTCCGGAGATGTTTTTCTGCTTACCACAGAGAGTGAGTTACTGTAGCCTTGCTGTCAGCTAGAAGCCATTCACCTCTGGCCTCTCTCGTCAACAAGACATTTCCACCTGTAGAGATGCTGCAGAACAGTGGATTTTTCTTTCTTTCTTTTTTTAAGCACACTATTCTGTTTTTAAACCCAAGAGACTGTTGTGCTCGAAAATCCCAGGAGATCTCGGAGCTACTCAGACCAGCCCATGTGGCGTCAGCAACCGTGCAACTGTCAAAGCCACCGAGATCACGTTCCTGACGTTTGACGTGAACATTAACTGAAATTCTTGACCTGTATGGGCCGAATTTTATGCACTGCCCTACAGCTGCATGAATGGATGATTGCTTGAATGTACAGGTGATCCTAAAATAAAGGCTGGCAAGTGTGCACCGTTACTGTAAGAATGCCATGTAAGGTTTTGCCGTTACTACCGTTATTAACATCATCGGTCATATCTCTTATCAGAATCTCTATTTGAGAAAGGCGCACACGCTCGTCCTGTGTATTGAACCTGGAATTGCATAAGCAGTGCCACTTCTTCCTCTCCAGATCTAGTGTATTGTATTGACTAAACTGTAGCTGTTTTAACGAGCTCTCGTCTCCTGGTTTTAGCAGTCGACGAGTATTATAGTTGTGCATTATGAGGCGCTGAGCAATGTATTTTTAACCCTGTTCACTCTTGCTTTGTTATGCAGTTAGTACCCTTATTTCTGTGGATCACAGATCAGGTTTTGTGTGATGAACGCTCACACTTTTGCTAGTTGTTTGTCCCTGGCAGGCTCATGATTATGTGACATGCCACATGGCTTGTGACCATCGTCTGTTGCCATCCATGCCTAGAAGCCAACAGGGTTTTTTGGTTTTTCTTCTCCCACCCTCCAAGCCCATGAACTACCGTGAACCTCCATGCTTCATTACTGTAATGCATTCAAAGTCTGCTGCAATTGTATTAATAAAAACAAGTGAGTTAATAAATGAATACACTAGCTAGGAAGCTGACGTCTCAAATTAAAAAGGCAGTTAAGGTTCGTTATTAGTTCAAATCCCAGGACTGGAAGGACGCCTTCGCATTTTGGAATCCGATCAAAATTGATGTTTTTTTGGATATCACAAAAACCACCCAGGCAGGAAGAGGACACACTCGGTGCTTAAATTACTAGATTAATTTTATATATACGCTCACTGTCCATGTCTTTAGGAACACCTGTACATTTATGCGGTTATACAGAATGGTGCAAAAAACATCGAGTGAGCGATAGCGCTGTGGGTGGAAACGCCTTGCTGTTAAGAGGTCAGAGGAGAATGACCAGACCGGTCTGAGCTGACATGAAGTCTATAGTGACTCTGTACAACCGTGATGAGCAGAAAAGCATCTCCGCATGCACAAAACATCATACCTTGAGGAGGATGGGCTGCACCAGCAGCAGACCGCATCAGGTTCCACTCCTGTCAGTCAAGCACAGGAATCTGAGGCGATCATGGACACAGACTCGCCCAAACTGAACAGGTGAAGATTAGAAAACAAATCACTTGGTCTTTTTCCATTCCTCAACTGTTCAACTTCTGAGGGTCTGTACCCATGATATCTTCGAACTGCTGATGGAGTCGAATTGCTTTCTCACTGCAACCAACTGTGGCAGTTCATGTGAAAGAGGACCGGTTGTTGTTGTTGTTGTTTTTCGCATCCAAGTGAGATTGCGGTGTTCTCACAGGCACAAACTAACCCCACACCAAAAAGGGGAAAAAAAGGAAGCAGGATTTGAGTCAAACTGGGAAAACGCTGCATATGTGGAAGCACTCTAAAATGGTCACTTTTCGCTCTTGATCAAAATGCTCATCTGTTTGATCTTGGACTGTAATCAGTGTCACTTCTGCCTAACTTTGGATGAAATCATCTACAAATCGGATATGTGTAAACAAGTTTTTTTTTTTTTTTTTTGCATTCAAGGACAGCCCTTGTAGCCGTGATTAGTTTGAAATGGAGCTCTTTCTCCCATGAGCGATTCAATTTTCGTTGGTTTTCACTGAAATCTTGGCAGCAGAGGATGATCTAGTTAGACAAAGGGAGATCAAGAGATTTGTAGTTGTCATCCATGTTACTCCCAGCACTGCTCCCTGGATGTTCTGCTTTGGGAATGGCATTTCTCAAAAATGTTAAGTCCGTGCTTCAGTTGCCGGCATTTTTCTGAAACTTGTAAAGGAACTTTCTTTATATCTGTACTTTTTCAGAAACCTCAACTTAAAGAGAGGCTGGCATTACGGTGGGTAGCGTTGCCGCTTCACAGATCCTGAGCTCGGGTTACTGTCCGTGTGGATTTTCACATGTTCTCTCCGTGCCGTGCTCATGTCAGTTTTCTCCTGATTCACCAGTTTCCTCCCACCTCCTAAAACATCCTGGTGGATGGACTGGGTGCTCTACATTGCGGTAGCTGTGAATGAGTGTGTGAATTTTGTCCAGTCGAAGGTATATTCCCGATCACATCCAGTGTTCCAAGAATAGTCTCTGAATCCACTACGACTCTGACCAGGACGAAGCCACTGGAGAATACTGAGATGAAAGGAGTCCAGTGAAATCTAGCTGTAGAGATTTCGGCCACAGTGCATGGAAGAATTTATTTCAAAAGCGCACGAGGTGAGGATGACTCGAATTCAGATCTCATTATACTTGGCTGACTAATTGGGAGTTAAACCTGTTAAAATGGCCAGTGGGTGTAGGTACAAGGTGGATGTATGTAATGAAATGGCAGCTTCGTGTTTATATACAGCCTGAGTGTGAAGCTCTGTGATTTAATGAGTGGGTGAATTAGTCAGATGGATATTTTTTTATGACGATAACTTGATTATTAAATATGATATCTCCATAACGCGAGTGATTCAACACTGTTCCTTTGACCCAAACTCAGGATTGCATTAGTCAGAAAGTCTCATGATTCACTCTTTCTCAGGAAGTAATGCATGAATGGATGGCAGCCCTTTTGTTGTCCTCAGTTTTAACTTTTATTCATTTTGATACAGGATTTTATTTTCTATCATATTTCACTTGCGTCCTCTGCAGCACAGATTTATTTGAAAGGAATGTAATCCGGCTACTTTTAAAGTAGTCTCGTTATTTAAAATGTTTGGCAAATTACAATCATATTTTCTTTTGCATTTTACTTCCGAACAGGGGCCGTTTGAGCCCAGAGTTTGTTCTGAAATGGTAACGCCTGAACGCTGTTTTTGAGCCCAGGACCACTCCAAACATTCGGTTCCTGGTCCTCTTAAGCGGTGCTCTGGGGTTCACTTCAGTCAAACAGTGCACGGTGTGGATGCTATCTGTGCCCGAACTCTCACGCCGAGTAACATGATTGGTTCAGTTTATCACATTACTTCCTGTTTTTACTTTCGTGACGCTGGGGAAAGGATTCTTTTGGTTAAAGGACCACTATGTAGGATTTAGGATTTCTGATCTATTATCAGAAAAGGAATAAACTGTACATTAAATGTGTTTTCATTAGTGTATAATCACCTGTAACTGCAAACTGTGTTTTTGTAAGGTTCGAATGAGCCCTTTTATATTTACATAGGGAATTTAGCACGTAGGCGCCATGTTGCACCCTGAACGGTCAAAACTCTTTGCCTTAAACGTTTCGCATTTTTACAAGTGACCGCATGAATCTGGAAGGAAGCACCGGGAGGAAGTTGAAGCAGGAGAAAGAAGACGAGGAAGTAAAATTTAAGAGGAATTGATGGAAGCTGGTTTTCAAAACCGTAGTACTTATTGGTGGCATGGTGGTGCGGTGGTTAGCACTGTCGCCTCACAGCCAGAAGGTCCTGGGTTCGATCCCCGGGTCACCCAGGGTGCCTT
>JAQMYM010000013.1:637507-649773 GCA_030014255.1 Parauchenoglanis ngamensis
AGGCCAGTAGTAGGTCATTCACCACTTTAACTAGTGCCGTCTCTGTGCTATGGTGAGGTCTAAATCCTGACTGATACTTTTCATGAATGCTATTCCTATGTAGGTATGAGCATAACTGCTGTGCTACAGCCTTTTCTAGAATTTACATTTACACTCCCTCGCTCCCTACATTTACACTCCCTCGCTCCATATTCATTTATTTTTGGTGAGTTGTTTCTGAATGATTCAGGTTGCTTTGACTTTGTTAAGAACTGATTCATTGTACACATTTCTAGATCATGTTTCAGATTCAATCTGAATCACTTGAATTTGAATCATTTCATGTTTGATATCATTCTGTTTGATTCAGATTCACTAATTAAATCTGACTTACATCATGTTTGATTCAGTGCACAAAGATGCATGTGAATCATTTGAATCTGATTTATGTTTGATATAGTTTTGCTCGGTCTAGTTTAGTTAGTCAAACATGATTTATCTTAGTCTGATTCACTTCAAGTTGATTTACACTTTGTCTATGTCTTTCTGTAGGCCTCAGCTGGTGGACGCGGTGACCTCGGCCCAGACTCCTGCCTCTCTGTCGGCCATGCTGGAGTTCCTGGACTTCAGTAAAGGAAAAAGTGACAGTGTGCTGCTGCAGGAACGTTTCCTCTATGCATGTGGTTTTGCCTCCCACCCCACTGAGAGCATGCTACAGGCCCTGCTGGTGAGAACCACACACACAAACACACACACACACACAAATTGTGTACATTTTATTATTGGCCAAACTATGTCTTTAAACTTCACTCAGACCAACTAGCTCCAACTGCACAAATCAAAATGTTCTGTGTATCCTCGCATCAGGTGTATAGTATAACACTGGAGTGTGTTCTGTGTAGGATATTTCTGATAGGAAGATCGGCAGCACGGAAATTAAGGAGTCAGTGGTGATCATCATGGGAGCTTTGGTGAGAAAACTGTGTCAGAAAGGAGGATGTGAACTACCGGTGAGTCGTCACTGTCAGCACTACAATCGAATCATATTGAATAGACTCCAAATGAATCAGATTTAAGAGAATCAAATGCATGAGATTTAGAAAACTTACTTTAATGTAAGCGAATCTCAACAAATAATAAAAAAAAAACAAATCAACTACATGATTTTACTAATCACTTTGGGCTGATTCATCTAATTTGTAATTTTGTGGTTTTATTCATTTGAGTCAGGGTCATTTCAGTGATGCACTCAATTTACTATCTTCTCTTATTGTACTTCAGGTAGTGGTTAAGGTGAAGCAGCGGATCCTCGCAGGACCAGAGAGCACTCAGGATGAGGCCCAAGTTCAGATGTACCTGCTGGCCCTGAAGAACGCTCTCCTGCCTGAGGCCATACCGCTGCTCACTCGATTCGCCGAGTCCGAGACCGGAGCGCTGAGCACCATCGCCATCACCGCTCTGCAGCGATACGAGCCTCAGCTCATCACACGCAAGGTCTGTTTCCCAAATGACTTCCTCGCTTAGTGCACTTGGGCAGAGGATTAGATAGTGTCTTTACATCAGTTCCCTAATGACTGGAGCGCACCTCTCGTTCTGTTTTTGTATTCTCAGGTGAAACAGACGCTCAATCGTGTGTACCATCAGAACCGCCGTGTCTATGAGAAGAACGTTCGTGCTGTGGCGGCCGATGTGCTCCTGCGCTGTGATCCATCATATGAGGAGGTGAAGAACCTGCTACTCTCCATCGGAAACCTGCCCCATGAGATGAACAAATACATGCTGTCCAAAGTGGAGGACATCCTGCGCTTCGACATGTCCGCCAGGTGAGCCTTACCTGCACAGGTGCACTAGACTAGATAAAATTGCAGCTGTTTTGCATAGAAAAGTGGATCTCCCGTTGCTTTGTCACTCATGAGAGTGAACGAGGGTGAGTTTGGCCTGTCTCTGATCCCCTTCTTCTCTTTTCTACAGTAAAGTAGTACGTGAAGTTATGAAGGACACGATTGCGCAGAACTACGACCGTTTCTCAAAGATCGGATCCTCGTCCGCCTACTCCGGCTACATGACAAGTAGGTGACCCTCTGCTTCTCCTTATCCTGACCTCTGACCTTTACCCTGTGTATGGTTTTTAGTCAATCGTGAATGGAATAGAGTTAAAGCAAACTTGAAGATTGGTCTCTCTGCTGTATGTGCACCTTTTAAAACACATTTATTTCCAGACCTCACCTTAGCTTCACCTTATTAACAGTAGAAAAACTGAAATTCAAGCCAAGTTTAATGTATACAAATTTAGGTGAATTCATTTTTTCTCAAAACAGATATTTATGTTACAAATCAAGTCAAAGGTCTCTAATATATCAAGATTTGTCAAATTCTGGCTAGGAATCAGTTAATACAAGTGTTGTAACTGATACGGTTCAGTTTGGATTTCTCAGCCATTTTACACTGTTCACCTGTCGTCCTGCAGGGGGCGCTGATGTGACCACCACCTACAGCCTGGACATTCTGTACTCGGGTTCAGGAATCCTTAGGACTAGTAACATGAACATTTACGGCTGGAGCAACGGCGCCCTCCTGCATGGCCTTCAGGTACTGCAAGCACCAAGAACTCCAGTCTAAACATCAGACATCATAATCAGTCAGCCGGAGACACTCTCTACATGACCATGTCTCTGATTCCCTTAAACAGAAAAATGACACTAAGGTAGTCAGAGTTTAATAAGAATCCGTATTTCGAACCATACTTCATTTCCAATTTTCAGTTTATTGATTGTAGATTTTTTACAACACATGGTCAGAATGTAGCTTCACAGAAACTAACTGACCAAGCAGAATGTGAGAGTGGCGAGGAGAAACTTCCTAAGAACATCAGGAACTGGGACTGAGAAAAAGAGGAACCTCTCGACCTGACACCTGAGAGCGGATCAACTAAAGGACTAAAGGTTCCCTAGATATGACGAGGATGAATGTTAGCAAAACAGTTTGACATGTACAGAAGGATAACTGAAGGTGAGAACACAGAAGGTTTGGAAGGCCAATATGAACGGGCCAGAAAAGGTTTAAATTTCACGCAGCGACTGGCAGGAGAGCTAATGTGGAGCTGATTACAAATCATAACAAAGTGAAGTTTAAAAAAGAGGTGATAATTGTTTATGGGATCTCCAGCAGCCAGGAAATGTCAAGAGGCTGAGGGAACAGACTCCTCGGAGGAGCTCGTCTGTCATTTCAGCACTCAAGTAGCAGGCTTTAGATCTAATGAAATGAATAGATAATAATAATAATAATAATAATAATAATAATAATGTTACATAGGTTAAATTTCTGTAGCACTTTTCTAACACAGTATCAGAACAAATGCAGTTAGTTCTCAGAATTGCTTAATGTTCATAGATTCATTCATAAAGATCTAAATTCAGGCCAGGTGCTATAAGACTCCTCCCACCTGCATACGCCCTCATCCGTATGACTCCTCCCACCTGCACATACCTTAACCTGTATCACTCTCCATGAAAATGCCTTACTCCTTAGATCTGTATATGACTCCTCCCACCTGTACACAACCACACCTATGACTCCCGTACACATCCTCGTCGGTAAGAATCGTACTCTTTTTACCTAAACTTCACTCACCTGTACCTTACCTCCCATCCAGGTGTCCATCGAGGCTCAGGGTCTGGAGTCTCTGATAGCGGCTACGCCCGACGAAGGTGAGGAGGACCTGGAGTCCTTTGCTGGAATGTCAGCACTGCTCCTGGACGTTCAGCTACGGCCTGTGACCTTTTTCAAGGGCTACAGCGACCTGATGTCCAAAATGTTCTCTATGTCTGGAGACCCCATAAATGTGGTGAAGGGTCTCATCCTGCTCACTGACCACTCTCAGGTGAGACACAATAACAATTAGTAATCAGACAGGTGGTTGGTTGGTAACTTCTGAATAGCAATTATGTCAAAAAATTTCTACTCATTGTGTGCGATGCATAAATTGCACCCTCTGCCTCATTTGGTTAAAGGAAACATGGCTTTTGGTTCCAATCATCCTGGAAACAATTGTTCCATTATCAGCACTACCTTAAAGAATTTCACTCACACCCATTCCTCAAAGTTGGCGTCCATGTGATCACATTTCTCTTTCTGTCTGTCTCTCAGGTGATCCCTCTGCAATCTGGTCTGCGGGCCGCTGTCGAGTTCCAGGCCGGTTTGGCCATTGATATCTCTGGAGGAATGGAGTTTAGCCTTTGGTACCGGGAATCCAAGACTAGCGTCAACAACAGGTGCAAAAATAATCATTAGACATTTACAGCACCTGGCTCTGTTTTTTTCTGCCGTCTACTTTTGCGACAGATTCCCAAAATCTCTCCGTGTTTCATTTCCCGCTTCCCGTCCTCTGATTTGACTGTAACAGCATGTCACGGTTAACTCTCTAGAGAGGATTATTGGTCTTTAATGATCTTCCAATGAGCAGCATCTGCACCAGGTGCTCGTCTTTTAGCTTCTGGCTGCTAGCCTGGAAATGCTAGCTAAGCCGGCTAAGTGCTAGCCAGGAAACAAATGCACTGGCAGACCCGTCAGGTTGTGGCTTTGAGTCCAAATATAGACCTCCGTTGTGCGTCAGAGGAGAAGGTCATTGGTTTTGGTCCTAAAATATCAACACTTTGAACATTTAGCATTGCTTGGGGTTCTCGCATTTGATGCACAGGGATACTTTTATGCTAAATAACTGGGTTATAGTCTGGGCTTCTCTAAAGCCATGAACAGGTGTAGGATTCAGGGAACTGGGTGCTAGTTTTTTTTTTTTTTTGTAAAAGCACACGCAGACATTAGCAGGCCATGAGCTATGTATAGACACAAATAAACCACAGATCGCTATGGCCAACAACTCAGCAGGCCAAAACTGAACCCACTTACGACTTTGGAATCAAGTGCCACATGCAGCTGGAAGAATCCTGTAGGACACAAGGTTCCATGAGAAATGGATAGTTTGGGACAGAAACCTTCCAAAGCTTTTCAGAGTTCTTCTGAAGCTCTGTGAAGTTGAAGCTCAATTGCAAGATGTGAAATTTTAGACAAAATGTCAATCTTCGCAATGATTTGTGCTAGCTTGCTAATTAATAAGCTAGCTAACGATACAAAAATGGCTTTGTTCAGAGTGTTAGCTAAACGTAAATAGCTAGCTAGCTTTATAGTAACATAAATGCTACAGAATAAGGTCATAGCTTTAGTAACTAAACTTAGATAGCAAAATTGCATAATTAACTTTTACTAAAATAAAAGCAGAACCAGACGAGAGCCTTGGTTTCATCTAGTACCCTAAAGCATTCTTTAGTTTATTTTAAAGAAAAAAGTGGTGTTTATCTGAATTTTCTGCGTTCACCACAGGGGTGCGCTGGTTGCCATGGGCAACGTGACAGTGGATGCAGACTTCCTGAGTGTGGGTATGGAGGTGAGCTTTGAGATGGAGGCGGCACTTGACTTTATCACCACCGTGCAGTTCTCTGAGTACCCCTTCCTGGTGTGCATGCAGATGGATAAGACCACGTTCCCGTTCAGGTGAACATCTCAAACAACATGCGGGGAGTTCTAGTGGTTCAAACTGTGTAATCTCACCCTCATGTCGCTTGTAATTTGTCTCACATGGGCATGTAGCAGCCATAACCAGTGAAATTTAGGTAGCGAACTGTAGCTACTTGGCTAAGGAAGTTTACCTAATTGCTAATTATGTAATGTCATTACTAGCATTTTCTTTACAGAAACTGATTTTTAGCATGAGTTAGCATTTAACATCATGATGTTTGTGGTGTGCTGTAGGGAGGCAGTGTATAAAATGGAGAAGCTGTCCTCTGGAGAGACGTACGCCTGGCACAGGACTCGCGAGCAGCTCATTCCTGGCTCCGAGTTTCCTCTTCATCAGGAAAACTCCAACATGTGTAAGAAAGTGTTCGACAGCAGCTGGTAGACCTGAGGACAACAATTCGAGGCTAACAGTGTGGGTCGAATTAGCCACGAGTAAAAGCAAAAACCCGTAAACCTGTGACTGCACGTTTTTTTAAATCAACCTTTATTATGCTGACCAAGAGTGCTAATGTTTTTAGCAAGCCAAGCTTTGGATTGAGTATGTAAAGACTTTATTTTAAGAGTCTTTAGCCCAAGTTTGATATCATTTTTTTTTTGTTTTGTGTTAACTGGTGATGAAGTAATTCAGCACAAAATACCAATGGGGAGCTTAGCATTAAAGCCTAAACAAAGAGATAAAAGCTAGCAGCTAGCATAACTTTATAAAACTCCCGATAAAAAAAGATTCAACAAGAATTAAACAAAAATATTTAATTAGGCTTAACCCAATGGGAGAATAAAGCTGGCAATTAGCACAACATATTTAGTTAAAAAAAAAGGGGGGGGGGGGACAAAATGCTAATTAGCTTGAAGGTACAAGTTATCATAAGCATGATGCTATGCTAGCATAACCTAACCTAGTTCAAAGAACTAGTTCTGCAAGGCCAACACTAAGTACAAGTAGTGTAAACATAAACAAATGCTAGTAATTTGAAAAGTTTTAGCATAACTGGCTGTGCTAAATTTATTTATGCTGTTAGCAGGATTTCGTCTGAATTATCTTCATGACAAGATAATGAAAGTTAGGGGATTTTTATACCTCCTGGATGTCCCACAAAGTTTACAATGGTACGGATTAATTATTAGTGTAGCTTCATTCACAGAGAGTCATCTCACGTTAGCCACTTAGCATGAACTAGCAAAAATGGCTAATGCACTCAGAACTGGTGTGGTGCTGTTTCTGTTTATAATGTCTTATAAAGCATTCATGAGTTATTTATTTGATCTAAACACTTACAGATGTCCTCAGGAAAAATCTTTCTGTCCATTCCACTACACCAGAGGTTTACACTGATGATGGTTGGTTTTTTTCTGACAAAAGAGAGAAAATTTGCATTTTATTAGAAAATGGTGTCTAGAGAAATGCGGCTGCGCGATATTGTATTGTGATTGTTTCACCAGAATATCTACAGAAAACTGAACTAGAACGTTTGAGATCTAGAACCTCAGACAACACTATACACACTTTGTTAAAAAGCCCATTTGAAGCGATATGTCGTGCAGCCGGATTGTGAAACGTTTCATCTTTTTTGTATGGATGTAAATAATCAGAAAAATAAAACCATATGGACTGATTTTAAACTTTTGTCCAGTTTCCTGTCTGATTAAAGACTTAAATTACACAGTTTAATAGTTAATGTTGTTAGCTGGGGAGCCTAGCAACATTCTTTAAGTATATAATATAGTAGTAGCCTAGTACTCTTGCTTAAAGAGCCCTATATAACAGTTAACATAAATTTAGCTAGCGTGCTGGTATGCTTAGCTACTTGTTTTAAAATACAAATATTCTTTTTAGGTTAATATTAGCAAGTTTGTTGTTTATACACACAATATAATAGTTAGCCTAATGCTAGCTTTAAATATACAATATTTTACTGTAACATTAGCTAGCTTTCTACTAAGTTTGGCTTCATGCTTTACTTGCACAATAACAGATAGCATAAAGCTAGCTTGCTGGTACGTTAATCTACTTGCTTGAAATACACAATACATTTGTTAGACAAACATTATCTAGGTTGCAAATAACCTTGGCTACAGGTTTGAATTACACAATATAATAGCATAATGTTGGCTAGCTTGCCAGTCAGCTTAACTACACATGCACTAATTACAGAAAATAATAGTTAGCATAAAGCTAGCCTGCTAGTAAGTGTGGCTACTTACTCGTTAGAATCACATTAACTGAATTTGATAAGCATTTGTATTTATTCAAAATTGAGACAACAAAATTAAATAAACGTTTATGTGTGATAACATGAGCCCTACCACTTATAACCCTGTGACTCCAGTCAGGACATTCAAGATTTTATTACTGGCATAATATTGGCATCGTTACTGACCCGTTTTTTTAGGTATGGGTATAGTTTATGTATAGCCTGGTTAGACTTTCTATTAATTAAAAACTAATTAGCTCATTTAAAAATTAAGCTACATCAGAAATCAGATCAGATTTAAAATCCGCTACTAGCACACACAGCCAGGTCAAAAGAGAAATGATTATGGGCCTATATATATATAAAACGTGGAGTGGAGCTAGTCTTTCATGATCCAATAACTTCCATGACAGAAGTGCTGATGCTAGATGCTAAATTAGTGCTCAGAGGAAAGCCAAAGCAAAATGACATCAGCTCTCACAAGAAGATAAAAACATGAGCCGAGATTAGCGACGTCATCCTGAGGAGAAGGATACTCCTCTGCCTGGTGTTATCATCACACACACACACACACACACACTCGAACAATATAATGTAATTACTTTGACTTTTGTAACGTAATGCTAGTTAATTAGCAAGCTGATGTGACTGAAGGAAATTATGCTATTTGATTTGTTAAATCTCCAGATTTTTAGATTGTTTTTGTGGTGAAACTTATTTTTTTAGTTTTTGGGGGACGTCACCAAGTGTACATTAACAACATTAGATGTCATATCTGGTTGTTTTCCTGACGTTGCCAGGCCGAGCTAGCCTGCTAATTTGTATCGTGAGCTTTCACGCGCACTCGACACTTCTCAGCTCACACGTTCAGTTTATTCCAAAACCTCCATAACATTTCACTTTTCAATTCCATCCTTGTATTATTTCCATCGTTCCATTCTCCTCAACTCCTCGCAATCCCACTCAAGGCCCATCTTCATTTTCCGGAGCTTTCCGCTGACCTTCTCCACACGTCAGTGTCAGTCTTGAGCAAGCTGACGGATCGTTCAGACCTCTGTTCCTCACAGCCATGACGCCATGACCAGCGGCTGTGTGGATCAAACCAATTCTCCTTAACAAAAAAACAAGCTAGCTTGCTAATACAGCTCTTGATTATTATTTTACATTATCAGTAACCATTAACTGAAGTTTCTCATAAATTGTTCACATTAAACTAGTTTCAATACTGGCTTTAACACAGCTGTTTTGAATTCCCCCTGCATTTTCCCATCTCCTGGCCTTCTTAAGGGCTGTTGTGTGACCTTCAGCTTGACTAAAGCTCTGCACTACATGACTCATGCTAGGCTAGCCAGCTAGCTAGATTATTTCTTCAAGACAGTGGAAAAATCTATAAACGTTTTACTTTCTATTGCTAATTTAATAATCAAAATGGCTGAGGCAGTGTGTGAAACCCCTCCCCCGCTCATCAGTGCTCGGTGGAGTGACTTGTTTCCATGGAAACATACAACAGAAATTTCCACACACACACACACACACATAAATGTAGTTTCAATTCTAATCCCAAATGTGAGCATGTAGCTAGCCAAACAGTAGACAATAAACAAGTAGGGCTTTAATTATTACTGTAAAATTATATGCTTTTGACAAACATGAGCAATAAAAATATGATATCTAACAGCTTTAGCTTACAGCTTTTTACATTTTATTCCTTCATAATGCTAGCTAGTGAACAAGATAGCTCATTAGCAACCCTAAACTGAGTGTGAAGTAAAAAATGCTACTTGATTTGATAAATCTCTCTCTCTCTCTCTTTTTACATTGTTCTTGTGGAAATTCTTTTTATTTTATTAAGGGGAAGTCAACAAAGATGTGCTAAAAACAGTATCACAGTGTCAATCTGCTGTATTTACAAAGCAAAAAATGATATAAAATGTGTTGTACAAAGCAGCATGCTGCTAGGCTAAGCTAGCCTGCTAATATGACTCATGATCTTTAAAGAGCAATGTACCAAATATTTCCCAATTTCTCCTGACACAGTTTTAGAAAATTTCCTAAATTTTACTTCACCCACAAGTGTAACATTGCTGTTAACATTTCAAGGCCAGTTAGCATTATGCTAATGCATTCTTGCTAACATTTACCTTACTTTCATTGTTAGCCTCATATGGGTTGACTTTGACTGTTTGTTGGGGTTTGTTTTTTTTGGTAGTGGTACAGTTCAGATCAAAACAAATCACGGGATAGAACACATGATAGAAAAAAAGAAAAGAAAAATAAATTGACAAAAATGAAGAAAAAGCTAAACTGAGTACCATTTTTTGGAAATTCCCATTAGCTTATTGGCCATTAGTGCTCGTTTACACAGAGCTAATCATTATGACTCTAAAAAGGTCTTATGCAGAAATTGTATAATGTAAAGTTTAATACTGTATACCATATTGAGTCTTTAGTGTGTTACACACATTGCGTAATTACACACAAATACTAAACACAGTCTCAGCTGCGGATGTCCATAATCCCTGTGCAAGAGCTTCATAACGCATTAGAAACCTTTTACAATACTCAATAGTGTCAAAAGCCCATTTAAGGTATGAATAAAAGACACAATTCGAGTTTGAGATGAAGAATATGTACGAATACATAAAGGAAAGTCTCTAAACTCTCCAATGTGGTGCCTGTTTACGTACATAAAATGGGATTTGGACTCTAATGAGTCGTGTGAGTGCCGTCTGATGCATTATTACGCTCTCTGACACTTGAGTCTGTAAAAAAAAAAAGCTTTTAATCAGACTCGTACAACGGTTGGACTGCGATGGCAGAACAGACACCTTAGTGCTAAAACAACAAAAATATGACAGATAAAATAGCTTATTAGTGTTTGTTTTCAATCTTACAAAACTATGTCAATTACTTAGCATGCATAAGAGGCCTCTGATTAGCACATCCTGGGTGGAGCTTCGGTTAAACATGATCAGCCAGTACCTAGCCCCTTCAGAATAGTTTAGTAACAGTAATTATGCAAGCTGACTACAAACACATCACTGCTCACACATCAGCCAGCTAGCTAGTTATGTTCGAGTAACATTGCATCTTCTGCAGTAACCATTTAATGCAAGCCAGGTTTGCTATCAGTCCTCCTGAGTTATTTACACTGTTTCTTCGTGTAGCTAAAACTAGCTAAGGATAACTATTACTTTGTAAACTGGGTGATTAAGTTGAACTTCAGCTCCCCCCATACAGTACAGAAATGCAGCATTAACTTACTGTAAATGGTACTCAGATCATCCCAAAGAAAAAGAAAACAAACGTGACATGACAGTGAAAGACATTCAGGTTCAGAAACAAAACATATTATAATTCAGTATTTACTGACCAACTACAAAATATGTTGTTGTGTGTGGATGGTGTTTTTGTGAAACCTGACAGGAAGATATTTTTTACAGAGCAGGTAAACAGACTGTCCTGCAGATCCATATACCTTTAATGTACATTCACATAAACAGAAGCAGAAACAGAAACAACATGGCTAATACACAGCTAAACTGCGCTAACAACAGAAATGATGATAATGCACAGTGTAGCTAAAGAAAGTCTTGACACTAGCTTTAATGACTAAACTATTAGCATGTTCAGCTTCACAGAAGCTTGTGTTCCTATACGTTTTTTTATACTTTATTGAACTGTCTCTGATTTTGCCTTAGGTTAGCGATCAAAGACAGTGCCGAGACAATTGCGCACTCAGATTCTTGCTAACTCTAAGCTAGCTAGCAGAACAAAGTTAGGAATTTTAGCCAACTGTTATTTTCAATCTGGGGTTAGCTGCATATCAGAATCAGAATATCATAAGGACATAATATTGCTAATATTGATGCATTAGCATCACAGTTTACTGGATTAGCAGTTTGCTAACTACCTAGCGGTGCTGGGAGCTGTCATGGTTCAACGTAGATGTAAAGTCTGGGTTACCCATAATGCAGTGCTTCAGAGGGGTTTACAGAATGTAGGCGAGCAGCTCCGAACCTGTTCAACCAAGAACACCGCTGATGCTCTACACACACAAACACAAACACGAACACAAACACACACGCAACACACCTGGGAAAAAACATGGCTCAGTCTGAAACCGCAGTGCAGACAGGAAGCTGAAATGGCACAGGAAGTGACAGTTTCTGTGGGTAACATTTATTTTACATTCCTGATGTGAGAACCAGGGTACCCTCCTGAACACACACACACACACACACACACACACACACTCTCTCTCTCACTCACACACACAACCCAGACCTGTAAGGAAAGAAAAGACAGAGACGGTAAAATATTCTCAGTACACCGATCACGTGTTTTTGTTCTCATTCTAATGCAGAACATGCAGCTTTCATTATTCATAATTTTTACAAACTATATGACACATTACAACAACAATCTTCTGTCTGATCCAAAATGTGGTACTGTCTCTTTAAAGGTGATGTGTGTGTGTGTGTGTGTGTGTGTGTGTGTGTGTGTGTGTGTGTGTTTGTCCAC
>JAQMYM010000013.1:650520-660619 GCA_030014255.1 Parauchenoglanis ngamensis
ATTATTATTAGTGTGTGTGTGTGTGTGTGTGTGTGTGTGTGTGTGTGTGTGTGTGTTGGTTTAGTGATTAGACAAAAGATTAGTCTGTGAATCAGTTTACACAATTCCCCTTTAAAGAGTAATTGAAGTATAATGAACGGTTTGTGAACCTCCTGTCACTAGTATGCGAGTGTGTATCTGTGAGTCTGTGTGAGCGTGTGCGTGTGTGTGTTATGTATGTGTGTGTGTGTCTGAGTGTGTGTTAGGGCATGAGAGAGAGTTGATTAATTGTATTATGTGTACAAATGTATCTTTTGTGTGGATGAATTTGCTCTATTTGCTTAAAAGAGTTGTTCTGTAATGAATCATTTGTGACTCAGCCGTTACTGCTGCGAGTCTCACTGAAATCTGATCGCTTGATGGTGAAGAGACAGAGAGACAATACTGTTGGCTTGCGGTAGCGTTGTGAGGCAAGCGTACGTTAAGTCTCTCTCTCTCTTGTTTTTCATCACACTTTTGTTTTAACACTTGCCATTCATTCTTTCTTTCATTTTTATCTTCCTCAATAGTTTTCTTCATTCCTCTTTCACGCTCCTCTTTCTTCTCTATTTCACGCTGTCCTCTTTATCTTTCCTCTTGTTCTTTCGTTCCTTTTTTCCTTCCACTCACTCATTGTTCCATCTCTTGCTACAATTTTTTTCCCCTCTCTAGTCTTCAGTGTCTGCCTCTCTTTTCATCCCTCTCTCTCTCTCTCTCTCTCTCTCTCTCATTTTAGTGTCTCACTTTCATTCACTGTTTCTGTCTCTCTCTTTTTTGGGTCTCTCTCTGTCTCTCTCTCTGTGACCTGTCTTGCCACTATTTACTCATTTTCTTTTCCACTCTCTCTATCGCTCTCTGTATAAAGCTGTGTGTGTGTGAGAGAGAGAAAGTCAGTGTGTGTGTGCGCGTGTGAGTGATCGGTCTCAGCAGCTGTCATTCCCCTGCCTCAGCACAACAAATGCACAACATCCCCCTGACCTTTACTTTATACACACGCACACACGTACACACACACACACATATGCAGACACACACGCATGTACACACATACAGTGTACAGTTATCTTTTACAGGTTTTAAAGCTCCAGTTCAAGCTTGTAACTGAAATTTTCTGACTCTTCCACACACACACAAACATGCACAAACACACACAAGCACACACAAACACACACACACACTCACACACACACACAGTTTTCCTGTCTTTCATACACATCTACCACACGCACACATGCATATTTACTCTCCAGCCAGCTCTGTTTTCTTTCAAATGTTAATTTGTTCATTTCTGATAAGCACAAAGTTACTGAATCACTTTTTAGACTTAAAACTATAGATATTTTATATTTAGAATAAAAACTGTGTGAAAATACACACACAGACACACACACACACACACACAGACACACACGCACACACACGCACACCTTATACAGAAGTAGTCACTCACATCTGTGCTCATCTGTGCTCTACGACGAAGCTCATGGTCGTGCCGTCGAAAGAAGGCGGAGCCACGATGCGTGGTCCTTGCTGTGATGTAATACTGATGACTGGTGTAGCTCCGCCCATTGTCGTGCTTGCCCCAGTGCTCGTGCTCTCGCCCTGTGAGCAAACAGGGGGCGAATGTGGCTGTACGAATGTCGGTGCACAGATGAGATATGCCGCTGGGCTCAGGGCCACTGGCACGTCCAGATACTGAGCACTCTCAGGGCAATAGAGTCTCTGTGTGACTGGCTGAAGGGCGATGGGCGTTTCCACCAGGTAGCACTGCCCTGTTATGGGATCCAGTAGGAGCTTGCGCTGGGTGTTTGACGTGAGTGGGTCCACGGGGGGCGTGATGCAAAGGATTTGTGCGGGCTGACAGAAGGTCAGTGTCGGGCTCTCAGGAGACCACGATTCTGTGACGACTGGTGAGCGCTGAAGAGGTGGGCGGGGCTGAAGCTGAGGCTGAAGGGCGGGGTTCAAGATTTGTTCCGAGCTGTGGGGTTTAGTCTCTAAGGGGTGTGGCTTAATCGGGATGGTTAGATAATTTTCCGAATCCGATACAGGTGGAGGTTGAGATTTAGGTACCGAATCCATGACTTTGACTAATGCTTCACCCTCAACTCTGCCTCTTTTCTCCTTTGTGCTTTTGGAAGGACAGATTTTGAGGGAAACGGGGCTTCTTGTGGAGCTAGAGATGCTGCTACGAACATTGGAACACTGGATCTTGGGAATATCCTGTTGCAGATGATGAGTGATGGTTCTGGTGAAGCTTGTGTCCGCACCAGGAGTTGAAACTTTTGAAGGTTCTGCTTTTGCTAGCCTCTCACCATCAACTGCTTGCTCCTCGCTAGTAATTAGTGAGAGGACATGGCTGTCCGTCACTGGCCGCGGTGCCTCTGTCTTGCGCCGCCACTCATTCCGGTCAAAAACATAAAGCTCCTCCATGGTCTTCACAGCTGCCTTTAGTTTCTCGAGTGCTACCTGATTCGCCATTTTGCACTCAACCTTTTTATCGCAGCTTTCTTTCCACCTGGCCGACTTCATCTGCATCTCCTGCTGCTCAGAGATCGACTGCATCGGGGACCTCTCGCTTTCCGGGTCATTCCGTCTGTCTGAATTTGCATTCGTGTTTGTATTCGTATTCACTGAATGGCATTTGATCACCATGGGTGTTTTTTCTTTCTTGTCGTTTTTATCTGGTCCTTTTTTGACTGCATCACTTTCTTCGCATGATGTTGTTTTATTCTCACCACTTTCCAAAGACACTAAGCGGTATGAGCTCTTGACCAGTTTTCGCACGTCTCGCACCTGATGGATCGGAGTTTGGAGTTTACACCTGCTGTCCCGGACATCCCTCACTGTAAAGTGCGGAACTTTTTCACTCTTAGTATCGCTACCCTGCTTGGCGAGGTTCGGCGTCAGAAGGCTGGCGATGTTAAAAGGACGCTCAAGGTTGTTTTTGTTTTCCTTGACGCTGCGCAGGCGGATTGTGATCTCTGGTGCTTTGCTGCCGTTTGAAGAGTCCACAGTGCTTGTTCTCTTCCCATCTGATTGGATGGGATCAACTGTTTGTTTAATTAGTGTGGATGATTCCACTACTTCCCTTTCTTTTGAAATAAAATGCGACCCGGGAACGTACAAGTGTGACATTTTTGTTGTTTTACTATTTGTCACTTCAACGCATGTGTTGTCATTTTCTTTTGGCACCTCTGCTGCCATGGTTGTGGCTGTAGTGTCGCTTTCAGTATGCACTTTGGGTACGATGGTCTCACTTGTTTCTTTGCAAATTCCATGGTGCTCCAGCAGTGGGGCCTTTGGTGGTTCAACGATGTTCTCCACTGTAGGTGTACTTGAAGTTTTGCGTGTCTCCTCTCGCTCTTCTTCCTCTACTTTATTGAAATGGGCATTCAAACTGTCCACAACATCTTCCACAGAGACAACAGAGTGTACAGAACCTGATTCTGACATCTGTCTTTGTAAAACCTTGCAGCTTGTGCTGTCTTTGGGTGGGGAATGTGCATGTTGCACACCGCTTATATCACCACGCTCAAATTTGTGCTCTTGCTCGAACCGCATCTTCTTTGAGATGACATTTTGCAGGAGGCTCGAGGCGAACACGGCTTTCTTGTGCACTCCCTCCATGCCGACATCCGCCTGATCGCAGGGCTGGTTTCTTGTTGCCTTGCAACCGTTTGATATGTTCTGTATGCATTCAGTCCGCCTCTCGGTATCACAGCTCAGCTGGCTCAGTTTATGATTTGATGACAGGGTGTTCGTCTGGTGGGTTCTCCCTTCGCCGATGGTGTTCACGTTAACGGCTCCACTTTCCGTACGCTTCCTCACTTCCACAGAGCATGTGGAATTTTTGCGCTCACCTATGACCCCACCCTGAGTCACATAATTCCTGTAATTGAAATCAACGAAAGCGGACCATTTGTTCAGGCTGTGTTCTGAAACCGAGGAGTCACTGGAGGGTCTGAGGTCGATGGTGTCGAAGTAGGGACATGCGAGGCTGCGGAAAGACTTTGCTGTCAGATTGCGGACTTCCTTATCGGCATCATCGAGCTCGCTCACAGAACTCGATGCACCACTCGAGTACTCGGTGACGTCTTTGCCTTTCATCAGTTTGCTAGCCAGATGCTGGCGTCCAGGCGCAGGAATGAAACAGTGAGCGTGACTATCATACGGCACATCTATCTTTGCTTGTGTTTCATGATTATGACGTATAAGGTCATTCTCATCTAGGGGCGGGTGAACAGACTCGCACATGGTCTGGGACGAGGCTTTTATGGATACGTGAATGTGTCCCGCAGCGTTCTGCACACCATCGTCTGAGCTCGCACATTCGCTCTCAGTGCTAATCAGCGCTTTGGTAACACCCAGTTTCGGTGGACGGCTGCTCGTTGCTTTACGTTGACCCCTCTCCCCCGTAGTCTGCTCACCGCTCTCAAAAGACGCATAGTCCACGAACGAATAAACAAGATTGTCATCTTCATAATCCCAGCACGAGCTGGGGGCACGACCGAGCTCATGGTCCATGTCGTGGTCCAGTTCGGTGAGCTGAATCTCATGTGTTGTTATGTAGTGTGATTCCGTCTCCTCGACCACAGGCATGTCGTGTTCACTTTCTTCGGGATCGCCATCTTTGGACTCTGACTCGGACTCGCACCTGCTATTCAAGTACATGTCTGCGTAATCCGTTTCCTCCAGTTCGCGGCACGTCACAGCAGTCTCCTCCTCAAGGAGAGTTTCAATTTTTAAATCCGTATCTGAGATATCGGAAGAACTGTGCTTTCCGTTCTTCCTTTGATCCGTGCGACCTTCTTCATGTTCCTCATGGTTCCCTTTACGCTTGAATATGGCGCGTTGGTTTCCCTCACCAGTGAATGAGACTTTCACCGTGTTGGTGCTCCCCAGATCTACATAGTTGGTCTCAGTGCCACAGTGTTCTTTCTTGGGCACGCCGGTAACCATGATGGCCGTATGGAGGGTCTCCATTTTGCGGTGCGAAGTGCAAGACCAGAGAGAAAGAGAGAGAGAAAGAGAAGAAAGAGAAAGAGAAAGAGAGAAGAAAGAGAAAGAGCTGCCTCGCCTCACTGCTTGGTGTTTCTGGAGCTCGTGTCTCTCTCAAGCTTCAGGTTTAACGGAGAGTTACGCACGAGCCAAACCCCCCCTCCCTCACTCTTTCCGTCTCAGATGACAAAGCTCTCGCAAAACGGTGGGGCGAGGACACGAACCCTCTCGCCAGGGCCAAGTTATACCAATAGACAAAGAAACAGCAGTGTGTGTGTGTGTAAATGCATGTCTGTCTATATGCATATGATAAGTATTAAATACGTGTGAGATTATACACGGCTTGTTAAACTTTCAAAACTTGATTAAAAATACAATATTCATTATAAATATTTCAGATTAATTAAGACTTTTCATGTTATTATTGCTGTTCTAAACATTTTTTCTTTTCTTCACCTTTATGAGACTAAGAGAGAATTAAGAATAAAATCACGTCACATATTTATGCATATTAAAATTTTTCATCCAATTATTTTAATACAGACATATTCAGTTAATTCACACAACTGTTCATGGACAAAAGGAGAGCTTGGAATTATAGCTCAAAGTGGATACCTGTGTATATATAAATAAATAAGATACAAAAACATATCATAATCACACATTTATGAAATATTTTGCTATAAAACCTCTCACTTGTAAATAAGATTTATAATATAAAATATAATCCTCAATGTTAAATAATACTATATATTACTAGAATTATTTATTATGAGAAGAATTATAATTTTATCATTTCAAAAAAGGAGGAAACTGATATGGGTTTTAACTTGTCTTATCCTGATCGACTCCCTTCTGAACGTGCGTTTCATTGTCTTTAATAGACATCAGTAAAAATATGGAAAACAGAGTTAATATAGTACATATTGGGTCTGCAGGAATGGAGTATTAACTATATTAAATAAGGACAAGGTTTTTAAGTAAAACCTTTAAGAAATCATCTTATTATAATAATGTAATGTGTATTATAATTGAATAATAATCAGCACCGTCTGCACCATGGATAATCAATAATGTTTAACACTGTTTAGTGTATTTATGGACTAACAGATGACTGAATGATGGAAACATTAGGGCTGTATTTATAGCCACTGAAGACATGTCAGTTCTCACACACACACACACACACACACACACACACACACACACACACACACATACGGGGGGATTAGGGGTTTACATCATTCACACACACTAATAGCAAAAACAAAGGAGACTTTGGACACTTGCTGTTGAGTGAACGTGCAGTTTTGGCACATGGCAGCTGCCCTTTGGTATTACAGTGAATGAGAGAGTGTATGAGAAACACACACACACACACACACACACACACACACACACACACACACCCGAAACACATCTGCAGCTCTCTTGGGCTAAAAAGGGCTTTTACAGCAACATTAACTAGCATGAGGTTAAAAATTTAGCCAGCTAGCACATACCTCTTAAGTCATACTGTATATGTGGGCAATGTGAAGACACAGTGATAGTGAAAATAAGTCAGAACTATCCAGAACATCAACATTTACCTCAGTTGTGTTGGTAAATTCCTAAGAAAAGACTCATATTACACAGTAAATACATTTAGCATCAACCGCTAACTGAATCTCCATGAGTTCTGTGTTCCATTTTGAAAAACATCAGCACTGAATCCCAACATATGCAGCCTTAAGTGAATAATATAATAAATATATACGGTGTAAATAATAAAACATTGAACATTTTTCGCCCGTCAAGCGGTACAGCTGCTGCTGCTAGGAAGCTGAGAAACACGGAAGCCGAGCACAAGCTAGCAAATAACTAAGGCTAACTGTTTAGCTTGCTAACAAAATGTATCATGAATATCGATGTTTACTTTAAATGTTTTGCTAAATTTCTAAGAAAATATTTGATGACTAAAACACCCTAAAAACTCTCTATACTTACACTTAACATTTACTGCTAACAAGTGACCAAATACCACAAGAGTGAGCTATTCATGTGGAATGCTCTCAAAAGTCAGTGAACAGATGACTGTGTTTGAAGACGGAGCAACCTGGCAAGCAAAAACTAACCTAGTAAGAAGATATAAAGTGAGCAATAAACTAGCAAAGAAAAGCTAAACTAGCAAATAAATGGTACTACAGCAAATGAAGACTAACTTAATTTCCTGAGTTACTAACATAGCAAAGCTAGCTAGCGAGTGAATTCAAACTAGCAAGTAAAAATAAAACTAATAAATGAAATCTAGACTAGTGAACAGATCAGGTTAGCACTGTTGCCTTGCATCAAGAAGGTCCTGGGTTCAATTCCCAGGTCCCATTCCCAGGTGAGTGTGAGCGGTTGTTCATCTCTGTGTTACCCCGTGATGGCTTGGCAACCTGCCCAGGGTGTACCCCACCTTACTGCACCTCGAAGCCAGCTGGGATTGGCTCCAGCTTCAACACAGCACAATGGACAAACGGTTTGGAAAATAAACAGAAGCTGGCCTAGCATACAAATCTAGTTAATGGGCAAACAAACTAGCCACTGAAAAATAAACTAGCAAATCGATCACAATTAGCAAAATTTAACTAGCACATAGAAGCTACAAGCAAAGACAAACAAGCATGTGTAAGCTAACCTAGCAATTGCTAATATAGGAAGTGAAAGCTAGCACAGAAATCTAGCCAGTCAACACATAATGGCAGATGAAAGCTAACCTAGCACACAAAACACTAAACAAATGCCAAAGTAGCATGTAAAGGCTAATAACCTGAGCTCTCAGAGTGGTTGGAAAACTAGCAAATACATGAGCTTTTCGTGTCACACATATAAGCGGCGCTAATATAAGATATAAATACAGGACACAAGTCGTCACTGTCTCTCTCGACTGGATTTTCAATGACCTCCACAAAGCGGTTAAATTTAGGTCGCTATTTAAAACGTGAACGCAACCAGCAGATCGGTTACGCGTAGAACACCTTATAAAACAGCAGCTGCCAAATCAGGAGGGTCGTTTATCAAAGCAGACTCTCAGGAAATGCAACACCACGTCTGTAGAAAATACACAGGGCCAGAGAGAACCGGAGCCAAACATAATTCTTAGAATACTGATAAAACTACAAAACCTTAATAAAAATAGAAAACAACAAGCACCAAAGTCAAAGTGGACATGTGACACTACAGATGACTGGGTCAGCATCTGACCTCTGACCCTAATTTTTCATCATGGAGGTGACCTTATGGAGACCATGAGTGTGGGTGCACGTTTGCTCTTTAAATATCCATGCTAAGTATACTAAATCAGAGCAAAAATTAAACTAGCAAACACAAACTAAAAGTACTAACTAGTAAGTGAAAGCTAACCTACCACACAAAAAACAGCTAACACAACTAGCCAATGAAACGATAACTAGCAATACAAACTAGCAAGTGAACGCTAACCCTGCAAACAAAACTTAGCTAGCAAGCAAAGAAACTCCAGCAAGTCCAACTCTTCAAAGTTCAACTAGCAAAAAATTGCTTTTGGAGCAAGAAAGGCTAGCTTAGGACACGTAAGGTCTCTAATACAAATGGCACGCTAGCAGGCAAGGACAAAGTAGACAGTGAAAGCTAACATAGCAACCAAAAGCTAGACTATTGAACACTAGCATAGCAAGTAAAGGCTAATTTAGCTGCTTGAGTGATAGAGCTGTCAATCAAGTATGCTCATTACAATATTAGACCACGCCCACTAGAAGACTCTCAGCCTCATTAGCGCTATGAGCTGTTTATGCTTTTTCTTATTTCATTATACACTTTTGCTGATGTTTATTAGACATGAAGACAGCAGGCCCAGCTTTCCTCTGCGTGGGTGTGTGTGTGTGTGTGTGTGTGTGTGTGTGTGCTTGCTTTCGTTAACCGTGAATGCCAGTAAGCTCATACTGTACATGCCTGGCATTGCTAACATCACTGCCAACTGCTTTGTATCTCACTTTGCTGTTTTTAGCCCCCGACACCTCCAGGCCACCGTACAGTCCAACAAATCAAAGGGCACAGCATTCCAGACCTGGCAAAATAATAAATCTTTGTGTGCGTGTGTGTGTGAAAAGGAGGGACTGTAGTAACAGTTTGATCCTGCTGGTTTTGGAGTAGGGGTGTAAGGATGTAATGTTTATCTTTTATCCATTATACTTTAATAATTTGCATATCAGATGAGACCGGTTCAAATCCATGATGTTTTATTTTATGACATATCAAACTGAGCTTATGTAGCTCTGCCCCGAATCAGTTTTATACAGAATAAAAAATGGGATTTAGCTCCAAATTGATATATCGACTAAACTCAATATCACAGAGCAGATCCAGCACTCGTCCTGCGGGGAAGCCGTGGTGGAAGGATACAGAGGAAGTCCACTCACAACTTGCTGATTTGGAACATGTCCAACCTGAAACTCACACGCACGCACGCGCACACACACACACGCACACACACGCACACACACGCACACACACGCGCGCGCACACGCACACACACGCACACACGCATGGGCGCACGCACACACACACACACACTCAGTGACAAGATAAAAGTCAAAACCCCAAACCCCTGAATCATTGCTTCTTTATTACAAAATTATTTTACATTTCACTCAGTCGGAATGTAACACATGTTCAATACCAGCGTGTTCCAATCAGAAGGTAGTTCCCTAGGTAGGCAGCATTTTTAGGGTTCATTTCATATAAAAACTGTTCCCATTCTTTTCATTCTGACGTTTATGCACATTTCCACCAGCACTCCGTCCTCACACCGCCGAGTGTGTGTGTGTGTGTGTGTGAGAGAGCGAGTGCTGGATGGATTTGGGACACAGCCAGCTCTACATCTTCTCGTAGGTGAGCTGGTGTCCGCAGGTCTTACACACTTTCCTGTACTGATCCTCGTCCTCGTCCAGCAGCTCCTCCTCACCGTAATCATGCTGGTGGACACCGGTGTCCTTCCTGAACACACTGCTCCTCACCGCACGCCTCAACTCTGAGGGGGGGGAGGGGGGAGAGTATGAGTGAGTGAGTGAGTGAGTGAGTG
>JAQMYM010000013.1:667802-678257 GCA_030014255.1 Parauchenoglanis ngamensis
AAAAGACCAAATTTTATTTTAGGTTTTGCAAATATAGTACTTGTTATATATCAGAATTGAAATGAAAAAGAATAACGTTGTATCGTTTTTCTTACCAGGAAGGCGATTTTATCGATAAAACGTTAGCATTCTGCTAAGCACATTCTGCATTCGTTAGCACAATGCTACCGTTTGATGGGCTAAAAATACAAAATTCTGAAACATAATAACTACAATAAATGTAATAAAATCTAAAATAATTTTTTTTTGTCTAGAAGCAAGTCTAAATAATTATTTTAGCCGTTTAACTTCATTCACTCCCATTCATTGATGACTGTCTCGCGAGCGCCCCCTACACAACCGGAAGTTGTGCGAGTGGAAATTCTCCTCTATTTAGACATTCTCTGATTTTTATGCTCAAACGGAAAATAACGCTACTATTTTTGTTTGATATATTTCATAATATGTAATTCATAACTTTTAATTAAGTACATAAATTATAATATATAAATGTTTGGTTTTCTATGTATTTACATTAGTAGGCATTAGTAGATGATTACATTAGTACGTCATCTCACTAGTACATCTGTGTTACAAACAATATAAAGGTGTAATACAAGTGGAAATGTAACAACAATCAAGAACCTCAGAAGTGCTCCACATTTACCTCAGAAGTGCTGGGGGATTGTGCTAAAAATGAAGTACAACTAATATGACACCAGTTAGCATTGGATGCTAACCAAACTTCCACCATATTGAAAAATGGCAATACTATAAGAACTTATGTCATGAATGGTGTCGCCAGTGTTGCCCATTCTCAATGCTCATGGTGTTGTGCTTCACCTATTTCACCAATGGAGCTGTAATTGTGACTAATCTCGACCAAGGGCAACATTTTATTTGTTGGTTTGAGAGTTTTTTCCACTGACAGAACTCAAAATGTCTCTAATTAGCACTCCATGGACTGTTACAAGTCATTTTTATTTCTGTCAGTGCTCATATACAACGCTCTGTGCTTGGCAGATACAGGAGTTTTCTCAGGCATATACTATAATATACCTTAGACACTTAAAAAAAAGACCCGTATACTGAACATGTAGAATCTAACAAATTTTCTTTACATTTAGTATTTCATAAACCTTCACTCGTTGGCCAAACGACCACATGTATTAGCTATTATGTTTATGTTAGCATCATGTTTTCCAGATATAAACCTGACAGGAATTTATTCACCTGGAAGTCCAAAAGGTGACAATGATTTTGTTAGATGAAGTCGAGACATGACAAATGATCCGAGTACAATCCATGAAGGAAAAGGATAAATTTGCTGAATGAATCAAATATTAAAAATCAAACATTTTACATTTTTAAAAATTAGCATGATAACGTGATTACTGCAGCTTAGTTTCTTTAAATGAAGTTAATAAAATACAGTTACATACCCTGGATGTATACAGATGAGGATGATGAAAATGTACACTATTGTAAATATTAAATGAGAGTGAGAAAAATATGTGTTTAGTATCACAGTATATGTTATATTCAAGAAGTGGATAGTGTAAAAATACCACAGGCAGGATTGTTGGGCAGTATTTGTAAAATGATATGATATAGATACTTTATGTAATATCGGAACATCTATGATTTATGCCATTATACAAATCTGAATTATAATGACTAATGAATGCCATTAAATCAGCCATGTTCAAATAATACAGTATACACAAAACAAATACTTTAAGCTCCACCCATTTCAATCAATCGATTGCCCCGCCCTTAGTGTTCAGGTTCAGTTCTGAATGTTTTATTCAGATTAAGTCCTGAAGCCGTTATTGTGAAATCCCTGAAGAGTTGACATTTACTTCCTTGTTTCCATGCAATGTCTCTCAATAGCCAACACATCCATGCTGTTCATTTCCAACATTATAGCAGTCTAAATCTGCTGCACACATGCATGTTCAGGATGTTAATCTCCAGTCTCCATCCTCCACAGTCTGTACGCTTTTCTCTATAGTTTCTGTGTAGTTTATTTGCTTTCTCAGTATAATTTGTGCAGTTCCTTTGTATGCTTTTGTGTAGTTCATGGGTAGTTTTCCTTATTGGTTTCTGTTTTCTGTTTAACTTCATTGTTTTGCTTTTAGTTTCTGTGTAGTATTTCTTGTACTTTCTGTGTGCTTTTCCTTATGTAACTGTGTAATTGACCAAATTACAAACAACCGGTCCAACTTCTTACGCACTTTCTGCATAGCGTTCTGTGTAGTTTTTGTGTAATTTTGAATAGAGTCTGTGTAATGTTTGTGTAGTTTTTGTGTAACCGTCTGTGTAGTTTTTGTATAATTTACTGTGTAGTTTTGTGTATGTTTATGTGTAATTTTCTGTGACATTTTCTGTGTGGTTACTGTGTAATGTTTTGTGTCGTTTCTGTAGTTTTTGTGTAGTTGCTGTGCTTTTTCTGTGTCATTATCTGTGATTACAGCAGTTCCAGTTCAGTTTCTGAACATTTTATTCACAGCTTCCTTGTGGTTTCTTGGTAGTTCCTGTAGGGGCTCTATGCATTTTGTGTAGTCCTTCTGCTTACGTCTTTGTGCGTATGGTCTCAAAGCCCTTCAGATAGAGATGGGGTGAGTGTCGTATCTTCAGTTTCTACTTGGCAACACATATTCCCCTGAGGCTCCTCAGACGGAGACGGGGCAGGTAATGATCTTGTCCTCCAGCAAGACACTGACCACGAGGAAGACGAAGTAAAGCACAAACATGAATAGGCCGAGTAGCTTGCTCATTTTCCACCTGCACACGGCAATGGAGATGATGACAAAGAGGAGCATGAGGAAGAGCAACACGATGGCGCAGAACAAGCCATTACTGCTCACCACCACTGGCGTCAGGTTGTGGAACAAAGAGTAGATCAGCCACGGGAAGGGCAAACTGACCAGAAAGGACAAAAGGACAATCAAACATTGCAGCACATAAAGCTCTTTTAATGCCTGTGCTTCCCAGTTTAATGATAATCCTTACCCCACCGTGATGTCAAATATGTTGGAACCCACTGAGCTCGACACGGCCATGTCTCCTAAACCTTTCCTGGCCACAATGACGCTGGTGATGAGATCAGGAATGGAGGTTCCTGCTGCGAGGATCGTAAGACCCATGATCTCCTCCGTAATGCCGATAGTCTCCCCAACCTGTGGTGTAATCCAACAATTCAGCCCTCTCAGAACCAAACACATTCTAGAGGAGTTATGATGCTCTGTTCTGTAATATTTTTGTCATTGTGTGCACATGAGGAGGCTGTGCAGTGCATCATGTCCTTACGTGACCATATGTGGCTACAAAGCTCTTCTGGTCAAAACTGTCTTCTAAAACTGCTTATTTTAAAATGTAATAGTGCATTTATTTTAAATCATTTTCACAGCATTGGTCATTTTAATGTCTTTGGTTTTATTTAATTCCTGTCAATTTGGTATTTCATCCTAAGCATCTTATAATTATTACACCTATTCATTTTATTGTATATATATTTTTGTTTAATCAAATTGTTCAACTTGGTTATCGCCTTTTTCCCTTCTTTTTTTGTATATAAAATATCTTAAGAATTTATTATATTATGTATGAAAGTTGCTTTACAATTATATTCTAAATCCCAGAGAAAGTTTTTATTCTAATTTTAGATTAAATACAAAAACAAAACATATCAAACCTGGTCATTTTACAAGGCCAATACATAAGCTGTTACAACAACCTTACTTTGCTATTTAAGTCATGAAACCTGCAAGAAAAATATAGTCTGGTAAATTCGGGTAAATGATTGGGTTTGGGTTTATGTGTTGGCGTGTTGTACATTAGCTTTGTTAAAATGGATGAGTAATTCCTGGCCCTGTTACAGATGACACTGCTATTTTAAAAGCTGCTAACGTGTCATAGCCTTAAGCGAGCAGGAACAGAAGTGAACACCTAATTGGCTTTGGGATTTGACTGCTTTTCTTTGTCTGTCTTTCACAGTCTATCTTTATCTCCTTTTCTCTTCATCCACTCTGTTAATTTAAGCTTCTATATTTTGGTGTTCTTCACGGACTGCTTCTTTAGCAAACAGCAGTAAAGTCGAGTGACTGTGTACATGCTCCACGTCTGTGATCGGTGGAATGAATTTTAGTGTTTGTTTCTGACAAAGTGTGTATTTGTGTGTTCTTGCTGACCTGATGAGCCCACCAGACCATCAAATAAGAGAAGACAGCAATCCAACTGATGGAACCCAAAAATGTGATGGGAAAGAACTTCTTTGAAGACTAAGTGAGAAAAAAAGATAACAGAAATTGGTATTTGGTCAAAGGAGGCTATTGTTGCTAACATTGACAAAGGAATAAAGCGTCTAGTTCACACACGGGGGAGATACAGTAGGTAGGCCAATAGGTGTGCTCTCAGGGAAGAAGCTTTTTCTTTGGCTGGATAATGATTCTAGAATTCCAAAGAAGTTCTAATCAAAGCTCCGTCTGAAAGGGAAATGTCTTAAGAGCATGCGGTGCAGGATTTAAGGAAACAGGAATTAAACTTGAGATTCTCACATCTCTGCGGACGTCTGGCAGCGTGAGCCACAGTGGGAACACAATGGGGAAAATGAAGAGGTACATCAGTTGCTTCTGGCGCGTCTCTGGCCACATTAAGCTGAGAGGCTGCTCTTCGTCCTCTTCCTCTTCCTCACTCTGCATCAAAACACTCATATCAGTGACTGAGCCACAGACATAGCTCAAACCCTGCTTTAAATGCACCTTCATACATCCTTGTCCACTGGACCATATTTTACTAGGGTCCTACGTTCCCAGAGTGCTATGTCCCTAAAACCCTATGTTTTCAGTGTCCTTTGTTCAAAGTCCCAAAAGTCCCAGGTTCCCAGGCTGTATGTTACCTCAATGTTTTTTTTCCTGGAAAACACCCCTAGGTTCTCCATGATCCCCAGACATTCCCAGGCTCCTGTGTCGTAATGTATCTATTGGCTCTATGTTCCCAGGGACTTTTATTCTCAGGTACATCTATTCCTCCACTGAAATGTCCCTCAAAGCTACCTTATGTTCCTAGGACCATGTTTCTACAGCCCTGCGTTCCCAAGGTTCTGTGTTTAAAGGTTCTGTAACATCCTTTATTTAAAAGGAAACAACCACACGTTTCCATATGTTTAAGCTTAAAGTTGCTCTATAAATCCTGTTTTCCACAGTGCCCTTGGAGCACAGATCCTCTCCCAAGTTAATCAGTTTCCTTCACAGAGCATGAGTGTGCTCACCAACACACGCCTCCCCTTGTTCTGCGAGTACACACTTGGGGTGTGCTAAGAGCAGCAATGAAAGCGGTTGCTGGTTTGTTTTATGTGCGATTTGATTGGCTGCAGTGCGTTACCTGTTGTGCGATGCTGCCGTTCATTGGCGGAGTGACTTCCACCTCCACACTACTACTGTTGGGGAGTTTCTTATCCACTGCAGGATGGATAACAAGAGAAAAACAAGGAATGAAAGAAGGAAGAGTAAATGATTTAGTAACGGTGCAGTTCTGTTCACTCAGGCGTTGCGTACAGAAGCATGTGATTTGAAACACAGCTATAGATTTATAATACAGCACTCATGTTATAATTCCCTGTTAGAACACACACCGATGCCGTTTATTTCATCTTCTCCCTTTTTTCTTGCAATCTTGTGCAGAATGGAAGCTTTGTCCTTGAATCTCCCTGAAACACACCAAAATAATTCACTTTACCACACACACACACACACACACACACTTCTACACTACAGTGCTAGTTAATGCTAGTTAGTGTTAGTGTTGAGGAAAGTGTGCATGTGCGCTACCTTCACTGAGTGGATCTAGTGTGTGTATCATGAGCTGGAAGATGCTGTTCCTCATCAGTGAGTTGTGCAGGGAGGCGGAGCTTACCCCTCTCTGAAGATGGGGCTTGGTCTAAAGCAGGAAGAGCAGCATATGATCTTGACCAAGACTAGGCGATACAGTGATGTAATATTGATATTGCGATACGATACTCATGATAATCTTTAATGCAATTTCATCAGGTGTCAGTGCTTTTATAACACCATCATAACACAGTCACTGAAACAAATAACTGCTTAGATGCTTCTATTAGAGTATCACTATACAGTTTACAGTATACAGTATATTTTCTTTATTAGACTTGAGACTGTAATGTGGAGTGGAGATATACATACCGAGAGTGTATTCCCATCATCTCCAGCACTGTTGGCCTTCAGAAAGACACAGACATATCCAACATTACTTCATTACTGACACCATGAAAAATATTTTCCAACTTATTTATTATTTTATAAATTATCCGATTCCTCAGATGGGTTGGTTTGAGTTAGAGCTGTGACAGTACACCTGCATGACCTCTAAAATATTAACATTACTGCTGATGTACTTAAAAATAGCAAAAGATTTCTCAGAACACTTTATGTCCCAGTCTGCATGTGCAATACATTTATACAGAATAAACAGAATTATTGATATAACAATGTGCAGAGATTAAAATAAAATAAAAAAAACCCCTTTAAGATAATGATGGTGTTTAGTATAGAAGTTTATTTGTGTTGACATGAGTTTAAGTTTTCAGACATCTTCAGGTCAGAGGAGTTTACACTTTATGGTTTCTGTATAGCATGACAAACTGCAGGGGGTTTTTGTCTTTAAAGAGAGGCTGGTGAGGGAACGACTGTTTATTAATGCTATAAAAGACAGCTGTTTCGTGACAACGTTAAATGTAACTAAAAGATATTTTGTTCTTTAATTAGTTAAAAATGATATCGCTGACACACTGCTGTGATTCAAGAGGAATAAAACGCATGAGCATATGCTGTTATAGGAAAAGAATCAACTCTGGAGAGATAACAGTAAGTCCTCGTCATGTATTTTACTATGACAGCAGACGGTAGCTGGGTAACCAGTCCCAAGCCCCGCCCCCTGTTAATCTTAGCATGACTTGTGAGATGCGTCTCAAGGAAAAGGGGCGGGGCTGAACAAGCACTGTTCTGTTTGGAGGTGGGGCTAATTTCTAAATAGAAGATTCTGAGCTAGATTTATATTTAAAATTAATCGTCTATAATTCAAAACATTATAAACTGCATCTTGAAATAAAAAGAGCCGTGTCTCTTCACTTTATCGTTAAATCTTGTGTAAAGTCAATAAGGAGATTTAACTCTATGTAAAAGACTTTAGATTACTAGTAAAATATTATAAATCATTTATTACAATTTATGATTTTGCTAAATGACTTTTGAGTCTGAAGGGTCAGTGGGACAAATATCAAAAAACACCCAAAAAAACACAAAACACAGCGAAAGAAGCAGAGCGGAATCATCAGGAACAGGCTGTAATATAAAGGTGAATGAATGACATTTTTTATCTTTAGTAAATTAATTTAAAAAGATTTCGTGTCCATGTCACAAAAGTAGGTGAAGACGAAACCATACAATGAGCATGTACATGGAATGAAAATCAACGTGAGCGACAAGAGACAAAAGCTAACCAAAACTGACAGAACGTAAATAGGAGGCTTAACCAGAAACAACCAGACACAGGTGAGGCATCAGTGTGACTAAGAGCAGGGACTGATGGCTAACATAGTCCTGAGACTCCCAAGCTGAAGCATTGCTAATGTATGTTACAGAGGTACAGTTTAGCCATTAGCATGACCTAAACTATGGTCCAGAAAGAACTATGAATAAAGAATTTCCATATAAACTAGAAGCTTCATAACCTCTCTGTTAATAACATTGCATCTATTAGTCTATACCTTTTTAAAGAACGAACGAAAGGATGGAAGAAGTGATTTGAGCCGCAAAAGATTTGATCTCTAAAACTTAATGTAGCCCAGAAGTGACCCGATTACTAAGCTCCTCCACTCAGTAACACTGAAATACAATCCATTGCACTGTTGTGCAAAAATAAAAGCAATTTTTAAAAAAAGTCTACAAAATAACTGTGAATGGTCTGTGTTTCCGCTGAGTGATGTTATGTGATTAAAGCTGCGTTTCTCCTCTCATGATAGTCATTCCAATTAAACATGGCGAAAGATCTCCAAGACCTGATAAGTGTTGTCACAGTGATTTCGATTGCATGTACCACACCGCATGCCATGTGACTTAAATGTGAAAAATGCATTTCCATTTCAATTTTGCCAAATACTGCTTGGTCAAATGGTCTGAAACACCACCTCATGCAAGCGTATAAACTTTTTTCGTGATATTTGAGAGAAATTCCCATTATTTGTTTTTTAAGTATGCAATTTCAAATTGAGCACTGAGACTGTTCGCATTAAGCAGGTTAATGGAGCTCCACCTATGTAAATGTATATTCCTAGAGCCATTTATGTGATCTGTCCTCAGTCTTGATCTGACCTCACCACATTACTAAAGGAGGTCCTCAGGGGTCAGTTTTAGGTCCACTTCTGTTCCCTCTATTCACAAAGCCACTGGTCTCAGTCATCAGATATCAAGTTGTCTCCAAACACTGATATGATGACTTGTCTTTCACTTTCTCCACCTCCAAAGTGTCTCAGACTGCTGTTCTGACACATCTTCCAGGATGAAAACCACCTGAGATTTAACCTCGACAAAAAAAGAACTGGTCTATGGAACAGGTAACAGTAAGGTATTTACTCATGCTGGATCTTTCAGTCCATCCAGTGCACACAGCTACCAAGAGTCTCGGTATGATTTTGAATGACGGGCTCAATTTCTCCAATCACATCACATCATATCATATCATATCACACTGCCCACCAGATCTTGCAGAATTATTGCTCACCGTCAACATCAGAATAAAACCTTTCCCATAAAAATAGCTCAGATCCTCATTCAAACTTCAACCATTTCCGGGAACTACTGCAAAACTTGCTGGTCTCAAGTCTCGAGCCTGGATGTATCTTTCTGACCAGCATATTTTGATCAATTAGGGCTAGGGACAACTTCCTTAGTGGTTCCCCTCTGATACCCCCTGTGGAAGTTATTCGGATCATTTCGGCTTGCTTGCATAATAACTTCCTGAGTTCTTCTCATGTCACTGTCCTTTGAAGTCACTCCAACTTTCTGTCACAGGAAGAATCCAATTTGAATTCTTCTCCTTGCTTACCAAGCCTCAAAGTGCTTTGCACCATGTTATCAGTGTACCCTTGTTCAGAACCACACACCAACCCAGATATTTAAGAGCAAAGCTAAGGTATGTTCGTTCTAAATTAATGTAGAACAAGATCTCCCTTCTTCCATGTTCTGGGGCTTCTTGCTCATACTCAGAACAGCTCCATGGTGCCAATCTTTCTGCAAAGATCTAAACACCAAACCTTTCAGGTGATCTAGTATAGCACTTTCGTGCTTTCTCTTTCTCTTCAGAATGTGCTGTATGCTCCAATAGTAGTTCTCTATTGGTCTGTCAGAAGGTTGCCTGCCATTTGCAAATGTGGCATAAAACCAGACGGACAGAGATATTATTGTGTAAAACGGGTTGGAAGAAGTGGCAAAAGTATGTGTGTTGATCACATTTGGTACAGAAAAGGACACAGCAGGTGAAACACTGAAATAGCTTCCATACTATCAAGAAACAGCTAGAATCCTGACCTGACTGGATTGGTGCTGTTACTAAGGACTTAAGATCGTTTTACTAGAAAACTAGAATTAGTCTAGGGTTAGTCTCTAGTCCTCCAGGATACAACGCCACATTCTCAGAGTATTGTTTATAATTGTGTACAGTTTCCACATTTGGAAGTCACTCATAAATGAACAGCATGATCCGATAATCCTTGTGAGACAGACAGTGAAAGACCATGCAGCTTAGAGGGTCACTCCCTTAAGCATTAAGTGTCATTTTATATCTATTTATTGTCACGCTCGGCAAGCAGGTCATTCTGGATTACTGGATTTCAGTCAGCCTGTTGCCGTGGACTGAAATGTGTAAAATCAATGTTTCTTACACTACTGACCCAAACCTGTTCTGAGAAGAACTTCACACGATCACTCTTTTTTTTCTGGCCATGAACAGGAACTTAAATGAGGGTTTGAGTTTGAGGTCATGCTGTTTTGACTCTTGAGGACGCAGCGTGGTTCCTGGCTAAAGTTAGCTGTGCTAACAGGATCTGATGAGCTTAACAGATTAGTGCAGAGGAACAAGAGGTTACATGTTACGCCTCTGCTGGATTGACACACACACACACACACACACACACACACACACACATCCAAATCCAATGCTGTTTTATGCCTGTCACTCTCAGAAAAAGAGGTATGGATTCTACAAGTGATGGAGCCCAGATGACATGGAAATGTGCTTGCGTTCAATTGGTTAACAACCGTACAAACACTGTTGCTAAGCAACTCTGGTGTCATGTGTAAGCTAGTTAACTATTTAACCAGGTAGCACGGTGGTGTGGTGGTTAGCACTGTCGCCTCACAGCAAGAAGGTCCTGGGTTCGATCCCCGGGTCACCCAGGGT
>JAQMYM010000013.1:717759-730782 GCA_030014255.1 Parauchenoglanis ngamensis
CCCTGGGTGACCCGGGGATCGAACCCAGGACCTTCTTGCTGTGAGGCGACAGTGCTAACCACCGCACCACCGTGCAATTCAAGGTGATTTATAATTAAAACGAACTGATATTAAAGCAACTGAAAAGGCAGAAAGTAAAAGAAAGACTGTCTTTAAATGCAGTCAGAAGAAATAAATGCATGAATGGGGGCCATTCATGCATTGTAATGCTGAAATAGCTGAGCTCATTTGAAGTGAAAAAATAAACATGGTTCAGGTCTGAAGCCCAGTGCTATACAAGACTCTGTGAGCTACAGTTACCCATAATCCCTTTCCCCTTCACAGCTTTTAACACGCATATGTACGGATGACAGGAGGCTACTGAATAAAATCAGTGACTTTAAAATGAGTAAATTAGTGTTTAACAAAACTAAAACTGTGACTCAACTAACCTGAGTTAATAATTCATAATTCTTCACTACTGCTGCTTATTCTACACACACACACACACACACACCTACACGTTTTATATCTTTATCAGCAGAGACACAGAAGAGTAGGGATGAAGGGCAGAGTGTGTCGGCGAGCTGATTGATGTCAGATATGGCTGAAGACTAACGGCTCGCTGCGTGGTGTAACATTATGACTTCGCTGAATGTCACATCGTGTTCAGCTGATATTTCAGCACGTGGGAGGAGGGGGTGGACTCTGTGTGTGTGTGTGTGTGTGTGTGTGTGTGGGTGGGTGTGTGTGTGATTGACTCACAGCTCTAATCTAGCATATATAAGGTTATTACATTACTGTTTTACAGACAGGAAGTACTCAAGGTCGCGTTCGATTTTGGTCAAATTATTTATTTAATTATGACAGATATTCATCAATTACAAAAAGAGTCATGATCCTCTGAATGCTTTCATACTGTATTGTAATAAATATTCAAATTCATTACACTAAGTCATATTTAAATGTGTTTATAACAATGCGACTGTTCATTCTGTTTAAACGTTGAGATTTGATACTCAGATTAGCCTGGAACAGCAAGCAGAATTCTAAAATAGCAAAATTATATTTCGTTTATTAGGAAGTAAATAACTGTAAGGCTTTCCTAACAACAGTAATTAACATTTTACTACTGAGTAATGTCATTGTAAAAAAGCTTTACAAAACATTTTAAAATGTAATTTAAAAAAAAAAGCACATTAATTATCACTGCTATAGTGTTATTAAATAATTTATTTTAATATTACTTAACTTTGCTACAATCTTATTTTATTCATTATTTATCATCTCTAAATATTACTTATTGTCCTAAACAGCACTATTAATTCTTTTTATTGTCATCTTTCATAAGTAATAATTAGCACTATTACAAATTACACTCAATTAAATATTAATTAGCAGTCATGTAAATATTAATTGGCCTTAAAATGTTAATTCATGATGTTATTAACTCCTGAATACTCTCCTCAGTTTATAATAAAGGAACACTGCCATCTGGTGTTGGTACTAAATTCTGTATATCAGTGATACCCCCACAGCTCTAGCGCCCCTGATGGCTGGCTGCAGTACAGTTTTTAGCCCCGCCCATCCCCATGTGTTTGAATGACACTACAGCCTGCAATCCATCTCACTTCTCTCCTCTAATTGGTCTTTCCATCTACAATGTCCAATTTAAACAGTTAGTTTTCCCCGTGCTGATATCTGCACATTTTTATTTCCCCTAAGTATTTAGTTTTTAAAACTTTGCTCTACTATAAAGTAAGAAGGAGTGGATAAGTGACAGACAGAATTCCCAGAAGACTGTGACTTCCCACATTTTACCATTATATACCTACTAACTTTTCTGGACACATGCATGAATACAAGCTGTTAACCATTTCTATTAAAAACTTTTGAAACATTGTGAGGTTTCATGGAAAAAGGTTAGTATAATTGTGTTAGTATAAATAGTTAGTATAGTTAGGTTAGTATAATTAGTATAAATATAACTCGTATATGGCTACCTAGCCATATACAAATCACACTAGCTACCTAGCTATATAGCAATCACGCTCGCTACCTAGCCATATAGCAATCACGCTAGCTACCTAGCCATATAGCAATCACGCTATCTACCTAGCCATATAGCAATCACGCTCGCTACCTAGCCATGTAGCAATCACGCTAGCTACCTAGCCATATAACAATAACGCTAGCTACCTAGCCATATAGCAATCATGCTAGCTATGTAGCCATATAGCAATCATGCTAGCTACCTAGCCATATAGCAATCTTGCTAGCTACCTAGCCATATAGCAATCATGCTAGCTACGTAGCCATATAGAAATCACGCTAGCTACCTAGCCATACAGCATTTGTTCATCAGTGAACATACATGATTAGTCTAACCATTTTTAGTGGAGAAGGGGGCGGGGCTAGCAAAGCAGTGACTTTGCCTCTCATCTCTACTGCGCAAAACTTGAGAAGGCGAAAGTCCCTACTGCGCAGACTCTGGCTGCAAATTTGACATCATGGCGGAGGATTTTGGATTCATTTCTATTGGAGGATTGTATTTTCCTACAAAGTATTTTAACACCCTGAAAGCCATGTCTACACCTATAGAGACCATAACTGTAACTGAACATAAATTATTATTATTATTATTATTATTATTATTATTATTATTATTATCATTATTATTTATATAATTAACAGTCTGTCCTGATTCTGTTGCTCTCTACAGTTTCTTTAATTTCTAAACTGCTTTTACAATCATTTACCACAAAATCCTAAATTAAATAAAAATATACTTTTCTGCCAGACACCAATGCACACCCTAGTTTTTTTTCAATTAAAGTTGCATCATGCAACAATCCTAAACTGAGTATATTTTGTAATTAAAAAATGTCAAGAATATTGTAATATTTTGTTCAGAAATTATATTTTCTTTTTTTGCCATCACAATTCATTGATTTTTGCAGGTATAATGGTTTATGGTTCTAACTCCTAATATTACTACACATGGACCATCCATTTAATTTTAATCCATATAAAAAGTTTAAATTTACATGATAATAAATATGTTTTTAAAAATAATTTACACGTTAAAGATCTAAGAATTAGGCTAGACAAGTACCCTTCTGCCCTGCAGATGTTTTCCTCAGGTTAGTGCTGTGGTGTTTGTGTTGTGTGGCAGCCACTCCTGGGCCAAAAAAAAAAAAAGCATAGAAATTGTACATTGTGGATCTTTTTTCCCCCCACGATCTGCGTGGCAAGCCTTAATTAAGAAGTAAGAAATGTGAAATATGAGTTTAGGAGGCGTTTGTGTACACAGTATATGGCCTCCACACTGTGAGAATTTTCACACGGTACTTGTTGCTTAGTTGCCTACACTAACAAATCTCGCGATAACACCATAACCCTGTCTATAGTAGATTTCCGGGTTATCGCGAGATTTCAGGAACTTTCCCACGCCTGTGTGACAACCCCACTCCTCCCCCCTCCTCCTCCACCTTCTCACGCTTTACTCTGCGGTCTGTCGGAAAAAAAAGACATCTCGCGATAACACGCGACCGGCTTCAACGCTGATCTATTGTGAGAATATTTTCGCTATCGCGAGACTTCAGCTACTTTCCCACGCCTGGGCTGTTCCGACTGGAACTAAGGCTGTCGGAAATCTCGCGATATTTAGACTTTATTAGAGAGTTAATGGAAGATGGCGCCTGTTGTGACGGGGTAAGTGATGAAATTAACAACAAGAGGGGGGTATGGAGAAGTAAAAGTTGACATTAAACGTCCAGGTTTTTGTCAGGAGAGCTTAATTTATTCGCGTTTTGTCTCAGCTCCCGTGTGTAGTTCTGTCAGCCGCTGTTATTTACATACTTTTGTGGTCTCGTGCCTTGTTTTAGCTCTGTTCTTTTATGCAGTTAGCTCAGCTAGCCATCATGCTAACCAGGCAAGTTTCGCCCACATTTCTAAAGCGCAAATGTTCCTCGAAAATGAAATTTAATGACCAAAAGATAGGCGTTTTACATATGTTAAAATTTGCCAGTACTTTATTGGAGCGAGCGATAAACTGTAAGGCACTGTGCGGGTTCTTTACGCCGCTCGGTGTGAACAGAAAAAAAGCTGTTTAACGAGTTAGCCAACTCTTAGCTGGCTAGCTGTACCAGACTTTTTGGTTTGATAACGGTTTTCCTGAAATATTATGACACATCGTTATGGCTGTCTGACAGTGCTGTTTTACCTCGAATAAGAGGAGCTTATAAACACTTGAAGCTTGTTTACTTATTATTTTTGTGTTTATTATTCATCCAAACTGTCAACCAGCTGTACACAAACTGCGCATGCGCAGATATCATAGCTGACCCATATGCTGCATTCTGTAATTCTGACATTTCTTTTGCTTTGTTTATGCAGGAAATTTGGGGAGCTTCCTCAGCCAAAGCGCCTTACCAGGTACAAATTTAATTTGATCATTTTGACACTAGTATTGTTCTAATTGAGTTTGTTTATAAAGTGTGTGTTTATTTTTTGTCCTAGAGAGGCGATGCGTAATTACTTGAAGGAGCGAGGAGATCAGACGGTGCTGATACTACATGCGAAAGTTGCACAGAAATCGTACGGCAATGAAAAGAGGTAAGTGTATGTTCGACTGATGTTCCAGATGAGTTGAGGGGGCGGGGACAGCAATAGGGCTGTACTATTTATTCGAAAAATCTGTCGTATGTTATTCATGATGAGGATTAATATGAAGAACACAAGTTTCCACTGAGGTCCCAGAACCTTTTTAGGAAGTTAAAAAAGTAAAAGGTTCAGGAACTTTCCTTACGCTTGTTAAGTGAATTAACAGAAGTGATATGGGAGTGTGTCAGACAGACGGATGCTGTGTGTTTATCCTGAGGGAGAACGTGTGGCATTAGGAACGTAACATGGACATTTCACACACAATTCCTATTCTGTTTAAAATGTGCGATTGCGCCACCTCTTCCTTATTTCACAGTGACTCAGGGAATATTGTGTCTAAAATGTATGCATGAAGGTTAAGCAGTAGCTGTGAGAGTTGTTGTGTTGAGGCTTGTAAGGTATCAGTGTGTGTGTGTGTGTGTGTTTTGAGGTTCTTCTGCCCGCCGCCATGTGTGTACCTGATGGGCTGTGGCTGGAAGAAGAAGAAGGAGCAGATGGAGAGAGAGGGCTGCTCGGAGCAGGAGGCACAACCCTGCGCTTTCATCGGCATCGGAAACAGCGAGCAAGAAATGCAGCAGCTCAACCTGGAGGGCAAGGTGGCGCACACACACACACACACACACACACACACACTTATATACACTCAACAAGAAAAGAGATACAGTGCAAAAATGAAGAGACATTTAAGAAATTGTTGAGATTTCCCTTTGTCCTGATTGGTTCTTCTCTTCCTCCCTCCCTTCTTCCTTCCCTCCCAATATCCCTCTTTATCTCCTCCCCTCTTCTTCTGTTCCTCTCCCTCCCTCTCCTCTTGTTCTTTGCTCTCTCCCGTCCTCTCGGTCCTCTTGCAGAACTTCTGCACAGCCAAAACGTTGTACATATCCGACTCGGACAAGAGGAAGCACTTCATGCTGTCGGTGAAGATGTTCTATGGGAACAGTGCAGAAATCGGCGTCTTCCTCAGCAAACGCATCAAAGTCATCTCCAAACCTTCCAAGAAGAAACAGTCTCTGAAGAACGCAGACCGTGAGTTGTCGGTCATCTTTCATTATTTTTTTATCCTGTTCACGAAGAGCCACTCTTACTCCTGAGCAGTGTGTGTTAATACATTAAACGTTTGCTACATTTCACCTTTAATTTATCAAGTTTACTTTCAATTTGGTATGGAGAAAATTTAACTTCTCTCTCTCTGTCTCTCTCTCAGTGTGTATAGCATCGGGCACTAAAGTGGCTCTGTTCAATCGGTTACGCTCTCAGACAGTCAGCACTCGATACCTCCATGTTGAGGGAGGAAACTTCCATGCTAGCTCTCAGCAGTGGGGGGCCTTTAACATCCACCTATGTGAGTCTCTCTCTCTCTCTCTCTCTCTCTCTCTCTCTCTCTCTCTCACACATACACACACACACCCGCACACATACACACACCTCAATTGCTTACTTATTTGTTGCTGTTTGTTATTGTCCAGTTTTTTATTTTTCTCTTTCTGTTTTTTCTTTCACTCTGCAGTGGATGATGAGGAGTCAGAGGGTGAGGAGTTCACAGTGAGAGACGGATACATCCACTACGGTCAGACTGTTAAACTGGTGTGTTCTGTCACAGGCATGGCTTTACCGCGGCTGGTGAGCTCTCTCTCACACACACACACACACACACACACACACACACACACACACACACACACACACACACACACACAAATTAAATGTTGGTGTTTATTATTAAGTTATTAAATTGTGTGTGTGTGTGTGTGTTTAGGTAATCCGTAAGGTGGATAAGCAGACAGCACTGATGGATGCAGATGATCCTGTATCTCAGCTTCACAAGTGTGCATTTTACCTGAAGGACACAGAGCGCATGTACCTGTGTCTCTCCCAGGAACGCATTATCCAGTTCCAGGTGAGTCTTTCTCACATGCACACACACATTTGTATTACTGTGCTTGTGTATTAATTACGAAGTCTGACCGGTATACATGCCACACCCCCTTCACCAAGGCGGGCACACAGGCCACACCCTTTTTACTGTAATTGAAATGATTCCAGGCGACGCCGTGCCCCAAAGAGACGAATAAAGAGATGATTAATGATGGCGCATCATGGACGATCATCAGCACGGATAAAGCCGAGTACACATTCTACGAGGGCATGGGCCCCGTCACACACCCCGTCACACCTGTACCTGTGGTTGAGAGTTTACAGGTAACACACACATTAATTCAAATATGATAAAAAATAACTCTATCATCAGTCCACCATTCTCATTGAACAGGTACAGTCGATTAGTTTATTATCCAATTTTGAAAAAATGGTTAAATTTGAGATTTTAATAGTTCTTATGAAGAGGTACGAGATGAAGCACGTCATTAACAGTGTGTGAGATCAGAAATACGTCACCTCTTTTTATTTTGTCTTTATAAGTTTCTTAGAATTGTATTCTGCATTATATGAGAGATTATAGAGTTCATCTCTGTGTGTGTGTGTGTGTGTGTGTGTGTGTGTGTGTGTGTGTGTGTGTGTGTGGTAGCTGAACGGAGGGGGTGATGTGGCCATGCTGGAGCTGACTGGTCAGAACTTTACTCCAAACCTCAGAGTGTGGTTCGGTGACGTGGAGGTGGACACCATGTACAGGTGAGCCAGTCACTCGCAGCGCTACCCTGTGTAGTGAGCGTGTATCGTGAACGCAGTCATTTCAGATTTGGCCTGTCTGTGTGCTGGAGGGTAAAATGTAAATTTTCTGTGTGAAGACGAGTTTAAGACGGTGGATGTTTTCATGGGGTGTGTGTGCAGGTGCGGCGAGAGCGTTCTCTGCGTGGTTCCCGATATCTCGGCGTTCTGTAAGGGATGGCACTGGGTCCGGCAGCCCGTCCAGGTTCCCATCACTCTGGTGCGCAACGACGGCATCATCTACTCCACGGCACTCACCTTCACCTACACACCTGAGCCAGGGCCATGCTCACACTGCGGTGCTGCAAGGGCCATTCTGCGCCCAGGCTCCGCATCCTCACCTTCATCCTCCTCCTCCTCCTCCTCTTTGTCTTCATCATCTTCATCGAGCCTTATGCTGCATTCGAGGCTCGACGGCCAGGCCGCATTCCCAACATCCAGCGGTGTTTCTTTATCCTGCTCTTCCTCGGCCATGTCCGTGTCCTAACCTGTTTGTGTGTGCGGTGCTGAAGGGCAAAATTAAAACGCCACCTTTTGGATTCTCCAATAAAGGACAACGATGTTGCGGAATGGATGAAACTGAGGGAAAAATTAAACTCAAGACCAGCTCTTTTCTCCATTTTTTTCTTTCACGGAAATAAAGCAGAACTTGTCATGGCTTTGCCAAACCATAAAAAACACAGGTGAAGAAAATGCTTTGTTTTCTCCATCAGAAGGGCTCCGATGCGTCGACGTGGAAGAAAAAAAAAGTTATCAGATAGTAATATAGTTTTCAAGGACCAAGGAATATTATTATTATTTTTTATTGATTGTATAATTTTATAAGCTTTAGTTAAGGTACATTTTTCACCTTTTTTTCTCAGTTTTATAACATTTAGTAACCTTTTGTTACCAAATAGTTTTGTATATTTCTCATGAGCATTTGTGCTCGGAAGTTTAAAAAAAAACAACAAAAAAAACGCAAAAAAAGAAGGTGGTTCACGCGGTTTTAATCACCTGATCTCTTCGTCATAGCTGCCTTTTAATCCTCTTTGGCGACTGCCTTAAATTTTCTGGACTTGTACCAGCGTTCTTACATTTTTTGTTCTTTTGTAATACTGTTTTTACATCGTGTATATTTGCCTGTTTTATGTTTCCTAAACTGAGGTAATGTGTGTGAGACTTGGGAGAAGGTGGCTTTATTGGAATGGGATTTTTTTTTTTTTTTTTAAAATAGCCAAAAGCTTTAACTGACTCGTCCCGCCATTGAGTGATCGTCTGAGCAAATACAAACTGCCCCGGTCATTTTTGCCCCTCCTTATTGGCGAAAAAAAAAGAAGATTCACCTTCCCATACATGCCAGCTTGAGTAATGCACTTAGACCTCTTAAGCTCAAGAGCATGAAGTAAAGCTCATGGCTTCAGAGGCTTTCGCTCGCAGTGCTGATCAGCCCCATGTTGCCTTTAGTAAACTCCGCTCTGATCACATTCTTACAGATGAGTTGATCATATCAAAGACTTTACCTTGCTATGTTGAACACCAAGGTAGATGAACGTTTACTTCTAATAAGCTGTAAAATTTCCAAGTCAGTGCTTTTACTCTCTCTCCCCTGCACAGTGTATTCTCCTCAAATCAGGTTTAAATAAAAACCTGGTGATTTGTGAGCAGGGACACACTAACGCGCCATTTCCCTGCCCACGCTGTCGCTAACGGTCATCTCGCATGCTAATTATCCTCGTCCCAGCGTGCGCAATCCAGAACTCACGTCTGGATTTTGGATTAGGTTCAAACATTTCAATTCCAGAAACTCGTTAACGCAAAATAGGTCGAGTCCAGAACTGGGGAAAACGCCAAACAGATCAACATCTCAGAAAGTGCTAAATCTAAAGCGTTGGATATCTCCGAGCTTTGAAACTTGTGGGAAAGTTGGAGTTGTGTTGCCTCTGTGCCTTCGTGAACAGGTTTGTGTGAACACGGCTGGAAAGGGCTGGAGTGTTAACGTTCCTACTGCTCTGGTTCTGCGTTCCCCCTTTAGTCATTGTTGTTCTTTGTGTGTTTCTGTATTCAGCGCAGCTACATATGTGCTGCTTTTTGTAAGAAAGACTGTTTTCCTGTGAGACCGTGTGCTCTTCCTGTTTTGTTTGGTTTCAGGCCAGTTAGTTGTTGTTTGGTCGTGTGTAGGAAGGTAGCACCGTGTCACTGAGGGATGTTCATCACCTACGAAACTGTAAAACGAGTTCACAATTACACATTGTTGATTAATCTTGCTCTGTTCCTGTTTGTTTATTTCCTCCTCCATCATGAGCGATGATTTCTGTGGCAGATGAAACAAACCCTTTGTGCCTACCAGAAATCTGCCCTCGTCTCATCACCACTCTCAGAGGTCAATGTTTTTGAAGGTCACGACCTTTTCAGTGTTATTTTCTCCAGTTGCTTTATCATTCTGAGCTCCAGCAGCGTTCTGGACATGCCCTCGTCCCCTCGCCACTTCCTCAGAAGGGCTCCTGGAGCGTTATCCACAAACATGGCGGCATGGGTCTGGATTTTTCTTCAGGATTCTTTCTCCGAGTACCAGAGCTCCAGGCAGGATGGGTCTTTATAGATGAAATTTAGAACTTTAGATGCAGCTTGGTGAGAAGTTCTCATGGTGGAACGTCTGAAGTGTAAACGTTTGAGAACCGCTCCTCCTGTATAACTTTTCGCAGCTAGCTAATTATCCGTCTGGCTCGTTCACTCAACAAGGGTGTGTTTACAACTGCACTGGAATGCAGCGATAGTCTTCCGCAGATATTCCCTCCCAACCTTTTATATGAAAGGAATAACACGGCAAGGATCAAACAGCCGGTTTTAAGTAAAGCGACTCCGTCTCACGCGAAGTCTTTCCATCCACGAACAAATCTTCCGATAGTCATTTCAAACGTCGTCATTAAGCGCCATGATTTTTTTTTTTATAAACAATTTTCTGAATATTCGCAACCTCTTCTGCTGTCATCTACAATTGCATCATCAAAGTTTAGTAGGAGGAGCCAAAGTGACATCTTGACGTGCGTTCAGAACAGCAGCCTCCGTAACGTTCCGGCTTCCTATCAGTTTCAGCTGGTGTGTGTAGATGACCGGAAGTCCGCCTGCGTCCCAAACTAAAATATCAGCACACCAGTCTAAAGAACTGGGCGTGGTCAGAGGCGGAGACTAACCTGCTAGCCTGTTAGCTAGTTTAGCCACGTATCTCACCGAGCGCCGAACGTGTTTTGGCTGATCGACTATGTTTAGGTTAAAGGAGACCGGTGAGCTTTTCAAGGTCTTGATGATTTGCATTGTTTTCTTATTTTACCGAGCTCATTATTTTTCACTTGTTCCACTGTACTTGCCTTAAAGGTCAGAAATATGCTAACCAGTTCTCTGATGGACTGCCGTTCAACGTCCTTCGCCAAAACCCTGCCACTTGGATCAGAGCTCACGTGTCGAACGTCTCGAATCAGTCTTAACCATCAGTGTGTGTGTGTGTGTGTGTGTGTGTGTGTGTGTGTGTGTGTGTGTGTGTGTGTGTGTGCGCGCGCGCTACAAGCCAAGAGTCCAGCCTGTTTGTGGTCTTTCCACTCGGGACGTCACTGACGCTCTGAAGGACCGGTGCGTCTGTAGCCTCGCTCTAATACTGTAATGGATGCAATACACATGGGTGTCGGCGTAAACCCAGGCTGCGTTCCACTTCTCTCAGCCACGCTGCCACTTTAGGGGCAATTCTGTTGCTTTGTCCACTCGAGTGAACTTCGCTAGGTGACCATTAGAAGAGGGATCGAGTCGACGTTAGTGGAGCAATAAAATACTTAACGGATGATTGTGTTTGAGTTTTATTTCTCTGACTGTTACTTTTTTGGCTAATAGGCGTGCTAAGAGCTAGAAATGAACCAGTAAACATTACTTCAAATGTCCTATGAATGTTCTGGATCTTCTGACCTTACCGTACCATCGTGTAGCTCATGCTCTCACTAGAGCCACAGGTTCTGCCCTAAACTCTAGCGGTCAGGCACGCCGGTTCCCAAACATGATCCTGGAGAACCCGCTGTCCTTCTCACCCTGCTTTTAGAGCAGGAAAACACAAAGTTCAGGACCGGGTTCTCCAGGATCAGGGTTGGGAACCTGTTCTCTATAACATGCACTTGTACACTGCAAAAAAAACCAACATCTTGGCATGTTAGAATGTTTTTAATGTAGTCAGACAAGACAACATATCTGAGACTATTTGCAAACTGGAACCAACTTATTCCAAGATGTCTTGTCAAGTAAAATGTTCTGTCCATGCAGCAAGATAATTTCACAAGTATTAAGTTATTTTCTCCTCAAATTCAGTTGTCATTTTTTTTGCAATGTAGAAATGTAGTACTTATGAATGAAACCCTTGAAGGTTCTATGTAACGTTCTACACCAGTGTTTCCTTGTCAGTTATCTACCGAGTTACCTCCCTGTCTTACCTAGTCAGTTCCTTATGGAGTTTGATTTTATGTAAATGAGAAGCTATGGAGAAAAGTCTAATGCAGTTCTTTTCCCACAGATACTCACTTTATTTTGGCAGCAAATTTTGTGTCAGAATCTGCAGATTAACTCACTTCTAGCTGGACTTGTAACCGATTGAGACAATGGAAACCCCGGAAACCAGGAAATCCTCACTATAGGACACGCCCACTAGTGATTAAACGTCTCTTTGTTGCTGGGGTGGGTGGAGCTTCTGTGTCAGCTGGTGCTGATGTCATGTTAAGTGGCCAAGCAGCTTTACTTGCTCGCTCTTGAGAGCACTTTGAGCAGCTCACTCAGCACTCGGCTAAACATGAAATGTGACACCAATGACCGGCACCTGTCAGTTGTACATGCTCATAGGGTTAAAGGTTAACAACAGTGTTCTATACACACACACACACACACACACACACACACACACACACCTGTTGTGTTTTCAAGCCAGACGGAGTTGCTGAGGCGTAACACGAACTGGTGTTTCTGCTCCTCTAAGACCCTGAATCTTGGACTCGGTTAATACGATAGGGTTCTAAATTTAATCCTGAGTCTAGGAAAAAGGGTGTGTGTGTGTGTGTGTGTGTGTCTGTGTACAAGTATAAGACTTCCAAAAAACACAGTGAGTGTATATATTTAAAAGGTTTACAGGGAAAATGTGACTGAGCTAATGCAAGTGGTGTAATTTGTAAATGTGTGTTTACCATAAAGTACTTGTATTTCTGTACCTTTGGGGAGCAGAGTTGTTGTTAAGGACAGTACAGTGTGTGTATTTAGTTTTGAACAGTTCTCATTAAAACTATATTTGTGACACATGGTTTCAAAAAATAAGCTTTTTGATTTGGGGCCATTCAGGTCCGAGTTATGTCACACCTCCAGGGTTCTTTAAGGGTTCTTAGTTCCATAAGAAATGTGTGTGGGTGTGGTTCTTAAAGGAAGACAAGGAAGACTTCCGTTGTTCATCAGAGTAGTGTGAAATACACTTCGGAAAAAAACAACAGCAGAAGTTTTAGTATTATTTCCTGTCTCTGGAGAATTATTGTGCAGAATCGACTCCTGGAATCGATTCTATTGATTCTCAACATCTGGAATCGGAATCGGAGCGCGTCCCTATTACTCAAAGCGCGTCCCCGGTGACCAGAGCGCGTCCCTATCAATTCAATTCAATTCAAAGAGCTTTATTAGCATGACCATAAACGTGTACAGTATTGCTAAAGCATTGAAATGAGA
>JAQMYM010000013.1:767617-780418 GCA_030014255.1 Parauchenoglanis ngamensis
CACACACACACACACACACACACACACACACACACACACACACACACACACACACACACACACACACACAGTAATTCCAAACACTTCCCAGATGTCTTTACTTTTATGAGGTTCTAAGATTGATGATTTAGCCTAAACAAAGATTTAGCTAACTAGCCATCAGTCACCCTATGTTAAACTTTGTCATTAATGTTCAGAACATAATATTTAACAATTATTTCCACTTGTGTGTTACTTTGTACATGTAAAGTGTTCTATTTTTATGGTTTAATTCAATTTCACAAACACTCTGCATCGCCTTTGACAGGATCTAGGATAAGTTTGAGTAAATTAGGCAATTTATTTCCTGTTTTTCAAACATTGATCAGTAGATGAGGCAGTTGCAGATAAACGTACTTATAGACAGTGGCAGTCTGTCTCCTTCCTCGTCTTCCTCCTCCTCCTCCTCTTCTTCCTCCGCCTCTGAGGCATCCCTGCTCTGTTCACCAGTTTGCTCTCTCCTGCCCTCGAGGCAGAGACTCGCCCGTCCCTGCTCTGTCTCGTCTCGGTCCTATGACATTAACACACGCAGAATTAAAATTTAAAATTCATTTAAAAAAAGAAATAAAACACCAGAGGACAGTCTGAGCTCATTATACAACAAACAAATCAGAAAGTGGAATTAGCATTCAGAGCTGACTCACTTTATCCTCATCAAAATATGAAGGTGAGAAGGTCTTTTCTCCTTCAGACTTCTTCCCCTAACGGAAAAACATCACACTGGGATTAGCATCATCATTACCATAAATAAACTGTGCCACAATTTATCATAATCAACTAGAGCGCTATTACTAGAGAACTATTTCGCTATTTTACTTGCACACTTTACTTTGCAGTGTGTTAGAGAAAAAAAACAAACAAACACGTTATCTATAATTTTATTTTAATTTACACATACTTAAGAGTAAACTACAGTAACTATAATAAAAAAGGAAAGTTTTATTTGCCTGAACACCCAGTACTGTTACATAAAATGTTGCAAACTCACAAACTTGCCAAAAAAGACAAACACATACACACAAACATACATACACACAAACACACACACACCCCCTACTGTACCTCTGTGGAGGGTGTGTGTTTAGTGGGTGTGGTCTGTGTGTGTCTCTTGGCGCGGTGTGTGTTCTGGTCGAGGTCCTGCATGAGCCTGAAGAAAGCGAGCTCATTGAAGAGGATTTCTGAGATTTCCACCAGCAGATCCTCACCACAGTCCTGCAGCGTGCGGCCCACAAACTTATTCAGGGACTCCTGCACATGTGCACACACCCAAAAAGCGGTCAAAGGATAAAGAGTGATAAATGTGAAGTAACATATTGCCTTCTGTTCACATATGAACTAGATGTATTGTGGAATGGACACAGGACAGAATTGTGTGTGTGTGTGTGTGTGTGTGTGTACCTGCAGGATGCCCCCGAGTTGTTTGTGGAAGAAGCGCATGAACTCTCGACTGTCGTCATTTTGCTGAGTCAACGTCAGCACCATGCGCCTCACCGATGTCAGGAGCTGCGGAGAACACACCTCACCCATGTGCTCCTATCACACATACACACAAACAATTTAGCACTTATTACACACAATGTGAACATAACATTTAGCATTATTACACACAGTGTAATTACCTAAATAGTTATAGAGCAAATCTCTACTAATTGTGGTAAGCCTGAATTTGTGTTAAATTAAATTCTCTACAGGAAGTGCTCTTACCTTCAGGAAGGGAATGACCTCAGTCATGATGGCTTTGATCTGTCTGTCCAACTGCTGTGTGTCAATCTGTGGGCAACGTATGTCCTGACCTACGCACACACACACACGCACGCACACACGCACGCACACACGCACGCACACACGCACACACGCACACACGCACACACAATTATCAAGAATTCAGCTCTTCAATACCTGTTAAAACAATAACCTGGCTAAAAAAAATACATCTAATGTCCTCTTTACCTCAAATATCCTAATGAGCCCTGTGTGATGAGGGCAGTACAGCGTGTGGATGACTAGTGTACAAAGGCTGCAGTACCTTGGTTAAGCGCTGGATCACCACCAGTAGCAGCAGCAGCAGTAACAGCTGAGAGCTCAGGATTAGAGACAGGGGGCGCTGTAGATACAGCAGCAGTAGGAGCAGGAGGAGGAGGAGGAGGAGGAGGAAGAAACCCAGCCTTTAGCTTCATACGCTCAAACTCCCGCATTCGCACCAGAGCTTTATCTAAATGAATCACTGTGTTACCTACACATAGAGAGAGGGGGAGAGAGAGAGAGAGAGAGCGAGAGAGAGAGGGAGAGGGAGGCATGGAGAAGGAAAGAAAGGAAAAAGGAAGAGGAAGGGGGGATAAAAGAAGTAGAAAGAGGAAGGAGAAAGAAAGGAATGAAAAGGAGTACAAAAGAGAAATAAGAAGGTGGCAGTGGAAATTGGAGGGAGGGAGGGAGAGAGAGAAGTGGGGATTAGAAAGAATGCAGAGGAGACAAAGACAGAAAACAAGAAAAAGATAGAGAAAGAGCATAACGAAGAGAAGAGTGAAAGGAAGTCAGTGGAAGAAAAGAGAGAAGGAAGGAGAAAGAGGAGGACGGGGAGTGAAAAAAGAATGGACGGGAAAAAGGAGAGAGAAAAAAGTATTTAACTGAGAAGAGATCACAAATGAAGCTCTGCAGTTCACAACCCAGGAAGGAGAACAAGTGAAGGAGTGAGACTCAGTGAGGTGAGGGTTAAAGCCGAGCAGCGCAAACCCAAACCATCGGCCATCAACACACACGCACGCACGATGAAACTCTTATTTATATACTGTTTGTGTTTTGTGAACACCGTATTTTGTCATGCTCACTAAACCCAGGTGATTGATGACAGATTTACTGATTAAAATAATTGGTAGACTGATGAGTAATTAGTTAGTCAGAGCTGTATTGTGTTTACCCAGGTCATCACTGGCGAACGGCTCCAGGTTCGAGGACGTGGACAACAGGCTCTCGCTTTCCACAGAGTCTCCCTCCAAAGCTCTCTTCCTTCTAGAGCTGACTTTCACCCTCACGTCCTTCTCAGATACGTCCTGAATTACATCACACACAGGAGTTAAAATAAAATCATCTTACTGAAGCAACAGAAAGGTCAAAATGAATCTGAGAAGACACATCTTCTGGCCATGCAGAGATCTGATGTCAAAACACAATCATGTGTGTATGTGCGTGTCTCACATTATCAGTAGTGGCAAGACTCTCGCTGGGAGTGAGTTCAGACTGTGACCCCGGCCCTAGTGACGACCCTGGCTCCTCGGCGACGCTCTTCTCAGTCAGGTGCCTGGTTACAATATCCTGCAAAACAATATGATCAAAACACAATTGAAAAATATCTCGCATGTTTTCAGACTATATTCTAAACAGGAACCACCTCCCTCTCAGACACGCACAAACTTGCACAGACCTGCAGTGAGTAGAGCGCCCTCTGGCGAAGGTAGTCAGTGTTGAGAAGCTGCAGTTCGTGGAAGAGCTCAATGAGGAAGTGAGGACGAGACTCATTCTGCGAGATCAGAGTGGCAACCTCAGAGTAGATGGTCTCCCTCAGAGCCTCGAATAGAGAGAAGTCACTGCTGCCATCTACACACACACACACACACACAAACAGTGACAACCATCTAATGCTGCCCAGTGATAAAGAAGTTTGACAAAGTAATTCAACCAAAGCAGTTCTGTCAGATTTGGTTTATCAGATAAATTAGGACTTGGAGGGGGCGTGGCCTCTGTGTCGGTCAGTCTCAGTGAAGGAGGCATTGCCTTATACTCAACCCTTTTAAACTCTTTGCATAGCACTGAATCACTCCACACTATTACACGGTATCAAGATATGAACTGAGGTGTGTTGAGATGATGTTAAGTGCATGTAATGTGCAATAATGTGTTAAAAACGAGCTGACAGCAGAAAGCGGGATTTAGTGTTTTACCTGGTGCTTCCGTGCATGCGATTTGGTTAGAGAGGAAGGGGGTTCTCCATGCATACGCTGCTGTGAGACAAATTAAAAACCAAACATGAAGTGCGCGCACACACACACACACACACACACACAATGGAACGAGGTGATAAAAAAATTAAAACTGACTCTGGATGAATAACAAAATGACACAAGACAGTGTAGTTATGTCAAAATCTCAGAGGCTGGTCTGGTCAGTTTCACTCCCAGTGGTGTGTCCTAAAACAGCTGAACAGTAAATGTGGAGTGCGTAGACGGACCTGAGGAAACGTGTTCATTGTGCTTTTTGGTCTTGCTGTCCAGTTTTTCCTGGGTAAGCTTGTCCAGGAGGCTCTGGTTCGGATCTCGGGCTCTAGGCTGAGCGACACGCTCTCGTTCTCTCCCTCTCCCCTTTCCACGCTCATGATCAAGCTCTGTGGAGCTTGAAACGCTGTCACTATCCAAACCTGCTAGGAAGAGAGACAACCTTCAGAGTCATTGAGTTGGGGGAAGGAAAAAACAAACAAACAAAAAAAACAGAGCTTATACAAATCTACAACATTTGTAAGAAAGAAATAAGTTACGCAAGAATTCTGTTTGAAGTGCACAACATCTTTAACATTTATATTTTGATGATACTGAAAAACAATGTTAGAATGTTTTATTTGCTCCTTCACCTGGGTTGTTGTGGTTCTTGCCCCTCCTCCGGCGGTTCTTCGGTGTTTTGTCTCTGGAAGCGAGGCTGGCCTGAGCTGAGGCTTTGCCCCCGGGTCTGAAGCTTTTGGTGACGGTAGAGGGGTCGATGTGGTCAGGCACACTGCTCAGGGAATCATGGGAGTCCAACCGCCCTTGGTCACAAGCCCTATTCAGAGAGGAGTTCAGCCAGCTGGAGTTTTTAGGGTCATCCTCAGAGCTGAGAGAGAAGAGTGACACAGAGAAGGAAGTGTGTGGTCAGAGGAAATCTCTGAGAGTAAATAAGACAATCAAATGTACTCCAAGTACCGTGTGTGAGCATTGTTGAGTGGGGTCCTCTGCAGCGGAGGTGGGAAGCTCATGTACTCGGTTTTAAGAGACATGTTGTGGTCAGGCTGCTGAGCTGGGCTAGCCTGAGCTCCTGACACCTGTTGAATATCTGAAGCCACTGATGGGAACATGGGAGAGGGACTAAAACCTAAATAAAAGAATGAAAAAAAAACAAAAAAAAGAAGAAGATGGAATCAGTCATCGTGACTAAATGAACACGGCCCCGAACTACAACCAAACTGTTGTCATGTTTGATCATCATCTTCACTAATAAGTCTAGAAAGATATTCAGCATATTTACAGTAAAGGAAATGGTGTGTGTCACTGACCAGTGGCAAGAGGGGAAAAGTTGTTCATGCCAAGCGTGTTGATGGGAGGGAAGGGCAGGAATGGTGAAGGACAGACGGAATCCTGCACTACATTCTGATGCTGCTGTTGCCCCGATGACACCTGCTGTTGCTGTCGAAGGAGATCATTGAGGGTTTGCTTCAACCTGCAAACACGAGATAATCAGCCATCAGTCACACAAGGAGCCATGGCCTTTGTGCCTGTCCGCTCCACTGAAGGAGGTGTGGCCTGTGTGTGCAAAGTGCCTCTAGGCTGTGGTTTATGCAGGTGTGTGTACCTGTTGACATTATTCTGTTGCCAGGCGAGTTGTGTGTAACACTGGTTGAGCTGGTGCATGATGAGGGGCACCTGTGTTGAGCCCAGGTTATTTGGCAACATGTTATACGGTGGAGTAGTCAACATTGACTGCAGCATGCACGAAAGAGTCTGCACACACACACACACACACACACACACACACACACACACACAGAGAGAGAGAGAAAAAAAAATCTTGAAGGGGGAAACACCAAACCACAAAATCTTTCCATCCGACTGCAAATCGTGCGTGTGTGTGTGTACCTGCTGGTCCTGCAGTAGCATCTGACACATGGCCATACTGAAGTCCAGCTGTCTCTGCAGCTGTGTGGTTTGCTCCTGACAGTGTGTGTGAGTGGGTGTGATCTCGGAAGCTGACAGGTCGGCGGCCCAACGCAGGTTTTCCTGCCTCTTTGCCCCCTTGAGATTGGGACGAGAGCAAGATCTGGTGCCACGTGGAGATGAACCCTTTACGCTATCGATGAAGAGATTGATTATGTATCAAACACACAAAATACCAACAAAAGACAAAACATTCTAAAGCGTGTGTGTACATATACACACACACCTGTCCCTGTTCTTGCCGCTGCTGCAGGGTTTGCTGTTAGAGTACGAATGTGGCCCCTCAGAGGAGCTCGACTCTCCTCCCTCTTCCTCATCCTCATCTTCTTGTACACCAAGATCAGATGGGTAATCTACATCATCATCATCATCGTCACCTAGTGGACACTGCGTTGAGCCGCCCCATGTCGCCATGGTCCTGACAAACAGCCACAAATTCCAGATCAATGATAACAAATGTAAAGAAACTTACCTGTTACACATGGATATACAAAACACCTGTGTGTTGAACATAATCATAACCAAAGATCCGTGTGTGTATGTGTGTGTACCTGTCATCCTGGGTGAAGCTGTGTGTAGGGTGAGCATCACTCCTCCTCTGCTGTTCAGCCATCAAACTTTCCAGGTGTTTCCGTCTCTGCCTCAGTTCCTCACGCAGGACATGGTGTCTGCGCATCTCTGTCCACAACTGAGAGACATACAGAAAAGAAACACATCAGTAACTGTAAAATCGTGTGTGTGATTCCAACCTCTGGGAAGAAAAAAGAAAAAAAAAAAAAAAGGGCCAGTAAGTGCCATCTAATTAAAATGACCACTTAACACAGTGTTAACAATAAACACAAACTTTAAATTCTTACCTTTAATCAATTTATATTGACCTAATACATTTGTATTTTCAATCAGTGTACAGACATTCACGTTGTAAAGCTATAACGCTGACTTTGATAACATTTTGCTGTTCTGAGGATGAAAAAGACTGAAAGACACCTCGTTGTCAGTGATGGTGACAGGCGCAGGCTCAGTGGTTTGTTTGAGAACGGCGGTGTTACTCTTGGCTGATGTGGACGGTGCACCAGCAGGAGTGGAAGATGCAGCAGGGAGCTTCTTCATCATCACACCACTCGCTGCACTCGACACTGACGACTGCACAGAAAGCAGCATCAGACTTATGAATGACAGAAAAGGGCGTATGGATTGAACCACATGCTTTTGTGGTGATAACGAAATGTCCTATGAGTGAAGGAGGGAGTAAAAGGGAGTGAGATACCTGCAGATCAGGACAGGCCCACTGCAGGTCCTGGATTTTACCCTGGATTTCCATCAGTCTCTGTCTCTCCTCATGAAGCTGTTTCAGCTCCTGCTGCTGCTGCCTCAGCTTCTCCTCATACAGCTTCTCCCTGACATACACGGATGTTTATGTCTTTAGACACAATTTTATTTAACATTTTAATTCTTAATCTAATGCTTCTAGCAGCCTAAAAACACAGAAAAGCAGAGAAAACATATTTTGTGGAATTAAAATACTGAAGTGTAATAAAACTGCCTTACTAGATGAACAATTATAAATTCAATGCTTTTCATACTGGAAAAATACACAGTATGTGTGAGGGAGTTCAGCGACGAACATTATATTAAAACATATATTTATGTCCTTTTCCTTTTTCTTTGGCTTAGTTGTGTTTTTATGTTCTAGATTATGATTTTACAACTGTGTTAGGATAGGTAAGTGACTAGGCTAGGGTGTGTTTCGACTTGCACCAAAATTCGGGTTACATCACTGTTGTAGGAACGGAACTGTGTCGTAAAACGAGGACCCCCTATAGTCAGATTGTATTGCGTACTGATGAAAATCAGTCTTTTTCCGAACACACACGCGAACACAGACCTGGCCTTGTCAGAGAGTGCAAGTTCTCTCTTGGCTTTAGGTGCAGTCGCTCTGGTGTTGTTGGGTTGCTGTTGCAATCCTTCGTCTTCATTGGCTGCTGTAGTGTCAGTGTCATCACTCTGCAGAACACATACACTTTAAACAACAGTGTATCCTTAAATCATTATTTTAAACTGTCAGTCTCTACCCTAAGCACATCACGGACCTGAACCATGGCGACAAGCTCACGGAGCTGCTGCAGTTTCTGCTTGGCCGTTTGGAGACGATGGACTTTTTGAGCAAACTCTGCATCCTCTGCTATGCTGCTCCGGCGACTGGACCCTGAACCAGAGCTCTCTCTTCTTCCTTGCCTTGTTCCATCTTCCTCCTCAGCACCATCATCGTCATCATCCTCGTCGTCTTCATCTCCATGCCCATGCTTTTCACCGTTGTAGGAGCTGTCTCGGTTATACTGGCACTCTGAACACAGGTTTGGTTTGGTTGGACATAGACAGTATGCAAAAGCAAATGTAAAATACAACAGCAATAATACTAACAACAATAAACAAACTTACAGGTTTAGTCAAAGCAATTAAATATTTCAATTAACTATAAAAATAAAATAGAAAACAATCTTACAGCTAAGGTTAGGGTACAGTAGATAGACAGATAGCTGGATAGTGAACGTGAAGCTGACCTATAACAGAGGGGACGTTAAGGCTGCGCAGGTTAGCAGCTGAGCGGTTGTTGACCTCACACTGAGAGTTTAGCCGGCTGACTCTGTTGTTGGAGCTGCTGCAGGCATTTGTCAGTGTGTTCATGTCCATCCAGTTAGATGTAGACTGAGGCTGAGCAGGGTTTCTGACACACACACACACACAAACAAATTTCTTCGGTAAAATTATAAGCACATAATATGGAGCAATTTTTTGCTCACCTTTACAGTAATACAATATGTACCTGATGTTTCTGATGGGTTCTCGGTTCTCCTGTTCAGAATCAAACATGGCTTCAAAGAGCGACCCATCTTCTGTCTCATCCTCTTCATCTTCATTCACATTCTCATTTACCGTGTCCACCATCATGTCAGATGTCTGCTCATAGTACTGCACCAGCTCTCTTAGCTCATTCAGCCGCTTGTGCACCTCCTTCAGCTTCCTGCAGCAGACGAGAGAGAGAGAGAGAGAGAGAGAGAGAGAGAGAGAGAGAGAGAGAGAGAGTTTACCAACATTATCATTATTACGTGTTGGTATGTATATAACTGATGCTGTTCTTTCAGTACCTTAGTTTTTCAGCTGGATTTCCTCCATCGTCATAAGATGAAGAATCTTGTCTTGCTACACTCACACTGTTCCCCTCTCGACCTGAAGCTGAGGGACGCTCAGAAACTCGCTGAGATGAACCACGGCCTGGAAAGGTGCGCACACACACACACATTACCGGAAAAATAGAACAAACAAATCAAAATAAATTCCTGTGATTATTTTAGATTCACTATATGGACAAGAGGCCCTACTTTTTCTGCAGTGTATAATCATCATGTTAATATCTCATACAGATAACTGCATACATGAACTGTTATTTAGCGTCTGGTCTCGGAGTGAATGAAGCTCCTGCAGTATTTTGTCCATTGTCTGCTTCTTGTCCTGGAGCTCCTGTAGTTTGGTGAGCTTGGCACTAGCAGGGGAGGCAGAAGTAGCAGGAGCAGCAGTGGCACCAAGGGTTTGCTTCCCCCGTGGACTGTGGGTAGAGCGAGATCGGGTCACCTCTCTGGACAGAGACAGACTCTCAGCCTGCCGCCGGTTATCAGGCACTGCCTGAGACTGAAAAAGAACAATAATAAACACCAGGGTTACAACCTAAACATGAGCCTGAGCATCTTCAGGAAGTCAGAAAACAAGGTCAAATTTAATTGTGAATCACATGGTATTAAGGACGATCTTGGTGGACTGAATGTTAACCATTCTTCTAATGTTGCCAGACAAAACTCTTTAACCTCCATTTTGAGAATGGAGTATGTTTTATATCAGAAGTGCATCATTTCTCTTATTTATTTAATAGAAACTCTGCAGTCACAGTGACAAACAACAGTTACACGTTTTCTTCTGAACTACCCTCAGTTAGAAACTAAAGCTATGAGTGGAATAGGACTGATCTGAAGATTACTCAAGCCAATCATATAGATTTATCTTCTTACCACATTATAGTTAATTTGCATAGACTTTAGCAAATCCGAATTCAAACGTCACATTTGTTACTAGAGTTGCAGCAATGTGTCACTGTGTGTGTGTGTGTGCGCGCACCTGAGAGTCATGCAGTTGGTTGTGGAAGCGTCGTATGAGGTCATTGAGCTCATCATTGAGTTCTGAAGTGATGCTGACACCTGATATACTTCCTGTAGTTTCTGTTACAACTGAAAGACACACACACCATGAGACACAGCATATACAACAGATAACAGCACCTTTGTATGTGTGTATGTATGTCTAACCAGTGTCATCCATGGCATGTTCGGCTCGGTTCTGCATGGTGAGCAGGGTGGCCTGTCGGTTCTGCAGCTCTCGCAGCTCCTCCTGCTGCTGCAGCATCTTTTGTAGCAGGTCGTGCTGTTTGCGCAGGTTCTCCAACTCTTCTTTCTGCTGACCCCCAACCCTGTAACACTGGCAAAGGAAAAAGAGGAGTAAGAACAAAGAAATGATGGAAGCAAACATGAGAACGAATAAATGATGAACAACAAAAAGGAGTTACAAGGTAAAGAAAAAGCAGAGCGCAAAAAAAAAAAGAAAAAAAAAAAAGATGGACACATACTAAAAAAACTTAAACAATAAAAAAAAAAAAGCTCCAAATAGGATGACACAAGCGTAGGAACAACAGGGATCCACTGACTGACAGCAGCTGACCACTATCATAAACAGGCTTATTATAAACATAATAAAATCGCAACACTTAACACGCGTCTAAACTGACTGAGGAGGCGAGAGAGGGGACAAGATGCATTGAGGGTACTCACGGTGGGGTCTGCGGCTTCTGACCGAGGCTCTAGGTTCAGAGACGTGCTCTCAGCCATCGAGCCCGAACACACCGCCGAGTCCACCGTGGCACCTTCGTCCTCCTCCTCCTCCTCATTCTCTCTCGCCTGGAACACAGCGAGATCGTTGCAGTGTGTAATATCCATATCTCCCTCGCCACTCAAAGCAATCCTTATCTGTAGCTCATTTTAACGTGATTTATTCACTTTCTAGACACTAGCAAGCTACCAAAATAACATCATGTCCATCAGAAGACGATTCCAAAAATTGTCCTGCATTTCCCGGAAGTTAGTATATCAAGATATCGATATCGTATCATTGTCTTGCCCAGCCTTAGACGACACTCTCTCAGGGCAGAGTGAGGGTGAAAATCAAGCCAAGAGAGAGAGACAGAGAGAGTGTCCTACATACAGCAAACCACATTCATCAAGCACACAAAAGAAATCCTTACACACACACACACACACCTTCATCTAAAACACTTAAAACTAACCAACTTGTCAAAAAAACATCAGATCAAAGCATTGAACAAACTGACATGCCAGAACGAACTCGAGTACAGAAGAAAAGAAAGACACAATAGAACTGAGCTAACAACTGAAACGGTTTTAATGTCTAAAAGCTAATGCTATTTTAACTGTGGGTGTTCTTCAACTGCTATTGCTCTTATTACAGATGATAAAAGCTCTGTGGATTCAGCGTGAATCAAAGCGCTGCGCAGAAAGAATAAAGGTACTATTTAAACACACAATGAGGAAAAATGAGAGAGAGAGAGAGAGAGAGAGAGAGAGAGAGGGAGGCAGAGAGAGAGAGAGAGGCAGAGACAGTAAGATACAAGAATAAACAGAATGAAAGAGACCGAGATAAGAGGAAGAAAGTGTGTGCGAAAGAGAGAAATGCAGTGAAAGCATAGCAGACAGAGGAAAAAACCAACAGAAATATAAATAGATAGAGAGAGAAAGACAGAGAGAGTAGGAGAGCAACAGAAAGACATAAACAGCATGAGAGAGGGAGAGAAGAAGAGCAGTTCGGAGGGAAAGTGGAGGTTTGAGGATGGTGAGGATTTTATTACACACTACAGCTTGTGTCATACAATTTCTCTCGGTGCTTCCCAAACTTTCATTTTCCTCACAGATGAAACAAGACTCTACAGCAATATTAGCCTGAATTAGCTTAGTAGTGATAATATGCAGAGAAAATATATAGTTGCCTTATGATTTTAATGCCCACACACACCAAAAGTAATCACAGTGCTAAATGATTGTTTCATAAAGCGCACAGCATAACAAACATGCAGCAGAAAAGCAAAGAGAGAGAGAGAAATTGTGTACCCTTACATGCCCTTATGAGGACCAAATGTCCTCACAAGAACGGTAAGATCTGACAATTCTAGCCTTGTGAGGACATTTAGATGGTCCTCAAAGTGTTTTTTAAACAAAGATAAGAGAAAATAAATGAGTCAAAAAGTTTCCTTTTCATTACTAAGGTTATGGTTAGGGTTTAGGTGCAGGTGTAGCATTAATTAGCTGCATTAATCTTTATGTCAATGGAAGGTCCTCACAAGGATAGAGAAAACATGTGCGTTTGTTTGTGTGTTACTAACCAGCATCTTCTGCAGAAAGTGCAAATAAGACTTCTCCTGCTCCTTCAGGTGTATGATGAGGTGAGAGAGGCGCTCGACGTTAGCCGGAACGTCGTTTTTCTCCAGTAGGTCGTCCCTCATAGAGCTGGCTCTGCTGATGTACTCACGAATCTGCACCAGCTTACTGACCACCTGGCGAACACACACACTTTACTGACACGAGAAAGAGAGAGAGGTAGAACAAGGAAAAGAGAGAGAGCGAGAAAGAGAGAGAGGTAGAACAAGGAAAAGAGAGAGAGCGAGAAAGAGAGAGAGGTAGAACAAGGAAAAGAGAGA
>JAQMYM010000013.1:809059-823014 GCA_030014255.1 Parauchenoglanis ngamensis
CCATCACATGATGACTGCTTACTCAACAATGGACAGAACAGTCATGCGGGAACAAAAACATGTGCACTCACACTCACACACATACACACACACACACACACACACACACACACACACACACACACACACAACCTGTACCTGTTGCTGAATTCCGACTAGGTCTAACAGTTCCTCCACGTTGCAGGGCATTCTGGGTAGTTTTGGACTGAATGATGTGTGCTGTGGCCTTCTGGCCTAAAAACACAGTGCAGAAGAAGTCAAACTTCATTTCAGAGAAACAACCAGAGCTCCAGAAAGTCCAAAAGACCAAAAGTTCTCAGAACTTCTGATCTCAGTTTCCAGACGTTGAAATCTGATGAACTTCAAATTTCAAAAACTGCAGACTTCAGGAATGTCAGATCTCTGGAGGTACGAATCTACAGAAAACGAGCTTCTCGTCAGCAGAACTTTTAGAAATTAAAATCTAACTACAGAAAAACATCCAGGTTCTGCAAAGTCGAGTTTCAAGAACGTAAATATCACAAACGTCAGATCTCCAGAACTTCAGATATCTCAGGAACTACAAGAACGTAGCTATAAATACTGCGTGAAAGTTCTTCAGGTTTTGCACTGTGATGCGTTGGGGAACGTACCCTAAAGCTGAAGCCTGTGGGTGGAGCTGGATGTATTGATTAGTGTGTGAATGTTCGGGGGTGGGGTCTTAAGCTTTTGGGCTTTATATATTGTCAAAGATTTGGTTTTGTCTACATTTGATTATTAGAGTCATTAATTAAATAATGCTATTTCCAAACATCTGATTAGCATTTTAATAAAATTAATTCAAAAGGTTATTTACATAAAGCTTATTATAGCTGTCAGTTTTCAGAATTTACCATCATCATCTATTATAATTTCGAGCATGTTCTTCATGTGCGTTGTTGTTCCCCTAAAACTTGCTAGCTTTAGCCAGTCCATAATTTTTAACAGTTAGCACAAAGAATTTGCTAGCAAACTATTAGCGAGGGAGCTGCATAGGCCAGATCTGATGATCTATGAACATGCGCAGGCCAATGTCTGTTTTCTCAAATCAGTAAACAAAATGTTAGCTAAGAGGAAGACAGACAGGTTACATTTTTTTAAATTTTCTGTCTGTGATGTCTTGATAGAAAAGGGTAACAAAGAGCTAGCTAGCTAACACTAGCTAAATAATTATCAAATTACTCTAGCTAAAAGTCATGCTATTAATTGTTTGCTTTAAGATAGAAAAGACAATTAACTTAAATCTGTAAAAGTTTAGATTCTGTAGTCATACCAAAAGGAAAGCTAACATAGCTAGCTGACTAGCATTAGCTAATTCAGCACCAGATAGCAAATTTAAGATTCTTTAGCTAGATAAAATTAGTTAGACATTTAGCTAACTCTGTCAGTAATTTTGTTTTTTAAAGTTTTAAACAGGATTATAGTGAATTTTTGACAACATTGCTCACACTGAATGCTGCGATGTGTCACGCAAGTAAATATCAAAGCCATTTTAAATTCACAAGATTTTAATTTACATTTACAAACATTAAAGACTTCCTCATCGGCACCTCGTCATCTCGACCAATCAGAGAGCCGTTACTGTGATGAATCAGCGAGGACGTGTTGATGAGGCGATCTCAGATGTTTCAGCGGCATGATGACAAACTGCACTGAAGCGGTTCTTTATAGTCGTTTCAAATTATTTTCTTTAAGTATGGTTTTGTAATTGAAAGATTATTTTATTTACATTTTTTTGGGCTTCATCTAATGAAATTTCTATAAATTTGCATACATTAGAGAAATATGAAGACACTCAAGATAAAAGCATTTTGTTGGAAAATATTTTTATCATGTAATTTAAATAACACATTGAATTAATATAAAGTTTTTAATGTTATTTTTAGAGTAAATTCAATGTGTGTGTGTGTGTGTGTGTGTGTGTGTGTGTGTGTGTGTGTGTGTGTGTGTGTGTGTGTACCTGCGATGTTGGGTTTAGCGGGTGTGTTTGCTCTGTTGCGAACGCCTGCTGCAGGTTTGGTGTTGACGGATTTTCCCTGTGAGGCAGAAGAGGGTCTAATACCTGTGTCTTCACTCTTCATCACCTGAGCAACACCTGAGTATAGATTATCATCATTATTATTCTCATCATCATCATCATCATCACTATCATCATCATCACTATCATCATCATTGTCATCATCATCATCATCACTCTCATCACACACACACACACACACACCTTTGTTCTCACCGGCTGTGCTGCCGACTGAGGAGCTGAGGCTCATGGGTACAGCGACGCTCTTGATTGGCAGTTTGGAAGAGGCGGCTTTTAGAGGAGCCTTGCAGGAAGGGGCGGAGCCACACCCTAGGTTACTGTCATTCACTCTCATCTTTGGCACACCTACGTCATTACAACAATTGTTACAATATTATTACAATTACAGTTGTGTTACCATGGTGACTAGTCATCACATGGTGCTTGCATCATTACGGTTATACTTCAAAGGAATTGTGAAAAAGTGCTGCTGTTTTGGAAGCAATTAGAGGTAATTTCCCTCCCTCCCTCTCGCTCTCACACACACACACACACATATATACACACATATACACACACATACACACACGTAAACAAACTGTACAGATCTGCAATTTTAATGAAGCTGAAACCTCTGCTTGTACAGTTGTGTGTGTGTGTGTGTGTGGGGCTGAACTAATTACTATATTTCCTGTTTCATGGGTTCCATCTCTCTCTCACATACACACACACACACACCCACACAGACACACACACACACTCACTTCTGACACACTGATGTGAGTGTGTGTGGTGTTAGGGTTTGATTCAGTGACATTACAATTATTAAGCCTCAAACTGAAGTACAGATGTTTTGGAAATGAATCAGCGTGTCCACACTGAAACACACAGACAGACCCACACACACACCAACACACAAACACACAAACATACACACACACACACACACACACATACACACATACACACACACACACACACCACAAAAGCTCAGCTGTTGTCCGAAGTTGGGGTCAAAGTGTGGACTGAACAAACAGAACAGACTCTCAATTGTCCTGAAGGAATTTGACCTTTTTGGAAATTTCACCGGACAGACACACACACACACACACACACACACACACACACACACACACACATGCACACACACATACACACACACACACATGCACACACACACACACGCACCTCCACTTCCTGAGTGAGTCTGCTCTGTGTGTAGGAAGCAGCAGAGGACAGAAAGAACGATTGCAGGATTGCGTAACACGAACGTGTGCAGTGCTATTGATACCAGCTGCACCCATGTATACACACACACACACACACACACACACACACACACACACACACAAGACTGTATGAACTACTCAACTCATTCCCTCCTTCAACACTGAGCGTGTACACGTGGACTGTGTATGTGAAGATATGTGTGTGTGTGAGCAAGAGAGAAGAGAGAGAGAGAGAGAGAGAGTGTGTGTGTGCGAGAGAGAGAGAGGAGAGAGAGTGTGTGTGAGAGAGACTCACCAGCCAGCGGAGCAGCTCGGACCCCTGCAGACACACACCCTCGGTTTGGGACTCTCGTTGCGACACATGGAGGTCGAAGGTCAGAGGAGATGGTCTGTAGGAAGAGAGACGGCAAATCAGCACCGCGCAGAGACACGAGTGTGTTAGCCATTACAGTGCGACAGAGTGAGAGAGGGAGAGAGAGAGAAGGAGTGAGAGAGGGATAGAGACAGAGAGAGAAATAAAGAGAGGGAGGGGCGGAAAAGGAGGAGGGGAAAACTTCAGCAAAGGAAAACAAAGTTGGTGTGTGAGGTTTCCTTTCCTTTCTTTTTAGACAATTGTCATGAACACACACACACACACACACACACACACAGGGTTTTGCTTGAGCATGTTTTGCTCTGTCTCTAAATAGAGGGAGAGAAAAGAGGAAGAAAATAAATGAGAAGAATATGAGAGAAAAAAGAAAGAGGGAGAGAGAAATCGAGCTGCAATGAGAAAGAAAAAAGTGGACAGAAAAAAGGAGAGCAAGGTTAGAAATACAGAACAGACATTGAGGGAGAAAGAGGAGTTAAAAAGAGAGAAGGAGGAGAGAAGAAATGAGAATGAAGTATAATAAAAGAGAGACAGAGACAGACAGGATGAAAATAGCCCAAGAGAATGGGAAAAGAAAGAGGGAGAGAGAAAGAAAAATAAATGACCGAGAGGAAGAACGAAAGAAAGAAGGGTGATGATAGAGGGATAAGAGAAAATAAGGTGAATGAGAAGCAGACTGAGGAAAAAGAGACAGAAAGGACGGAGGAAAGGAAATAGAAAAGAACAGAAAAAGAAAAAAGGAAAGAAGAGGGACAACGAGATGGAGAATGAAAAAATAAGGTATATAAAAAGAGAGTAATACTAAAAAAGAAAGAAAGAAAGAAAGAAAGAAGGAAAGAAAGAAGGAAGGATTATGAGATCGTGTGTGTACATTAGCTTCAGGAAGCAAGAGAGGGAGAGAGAGGAAAAGTGGACAGTAAAAAAATAATGCAAGAATGAAAGAGAGAGACCAAAAGAGAAAGAGAAGGACAGAGTGAGAAATAAACGGAGAAAGAGATAACTTGCATAATGAGTGCTACAGGAACCGTGAGAACATTTCTGAACCTCTGTGTAAACTTTCACTACAGCCGACCTGCAGAAACATGAAAACACACTGGAGGCTGTTGGGCGCGTCCCAAATCACAGCGCTGGGGAGAACAGGAACGTTCTGAGCTGTGTTTGGAGCATCAGAATACAATATGGTGAGCGTTGGGTTTTTAACCTGGTGTTTGTGTTGATATTGCCAATTAACATCAATCTGCTGCACAGCTGATAAGAGCACTTATAAGAACATTTTAGAGGTCAGGAAATCAAATTACTGAAGAACTGATGAAGTCAAAGTTCGAAGGTCACTACGATGACTTTGTTTCACCACTTCACCTCCAACGTGGTGGTGGAGCTTCAGGGAATTAGTAAATAATTCTGAGCAAGATTTTTGTTGTAGCATCACACCACTGAATCTGCGACTTTCACACTGTAAGACATTAGCCTTCATCTTCAGTAAGCACTTTATCCTGGTCAGGCAGGTAGATCTGGAGACTATCCCAGGAGTGAGGCAGGAATAAAGCCTGGATGGGAAAATCGCAACCTGCACCCTCCACCACCCCTAAACCCTTGATAGCACTGATTCCCAGTACCAGAGTTGACACATTTTGGTCTAGAACTGCACAGGTCATTTTGGCCAGAACTGCACCGATATTTTGCGTGATAAGGTTCTGAACAACATCTCCTGCATGCTGGTATTTTTCACCACTTGCAGTTGATTGGCCGAGGCACCAGTACCAGGTGGAAAAGAGGTATAAGGTTAGGCAATTAGGCAAAAGAAATTGAAGCACTTACCTGGTCCACATCTCCATCACTGGGTGTCTCCTTTTCAACCAGTTCCACTTTGTTACTCTCTTTCTCATCCCTCACAGTTTCATTGACCTTTGAACTTGCAGTCTGCACATGGTAGCCATTTGTGACAACCTTTGACCCAGGGGAATCTGGTGGTTCCTTTTTCACCATTGGTGGCCATGTAGATTTGCTGTCAGAGTCTGGAATTGTAATGGACGTGGCCGCTCTTGCCTGAATAGAGGAGGCACGGTTCTTCTTGACTCCATCATCACTTTGCTCTCTTCTATTGGCTGCTCTGCATCTAGTAGTCTGGGAATTTTTCTCACAGATTGCAGCTGATTGGTTGTGATCAGTATTCACTGGTCTTGGAGCAGATGTAGTCCTCGAGATGACCTTGGGTTTGACATCTTTCAGATTAGGTCTGGAAAACCGTTTTATCACCACTTTGGTGAATTTGATGTTAGGTGGAAACCTGGTGTGAGATAGATTTACAGGATCATTGGTCTTTTGTGAGATGTTTCTTTTAGGAAAACATGGAGGATCTTTGATGTTCTGGATGGGTGTAGCTGGAGAAGCACCTTGGGAAACTGAAGGCAATGTTGTCTGATTGAGGATCAGTTCTGCAGATGGTTGAGATGAAGATTTCTCAGTTGAAAGATCAATGGTTGTTTGCACAGCCTCCTGGTGGATCACACCCACAAGATCTGCATTGGGCCTCTTTGCTGATGTCTGGAACTGGTTCTCTTCCTTGTATAGCTCCCTTGACTCCTGCAGAACCTCCTGACTCACAGAGCCCACATCCAGACTTCTGTTTGAGCACTTCATTTGCTCTTCCTCCTTGTGAAGCTCTACTGACTCCTGAGGAGCATTGTGGTGAAACTCAATCCCAAGGTCCATATCATTTCTTTTGGTTGATCTTTGCATTTTGTTTTTGTCATTGTAAAACACTTGAGGAGCCTCCTGGTGGAGCTCACATACAAGGCCCCCACTGGGCTTCATGGTTGAGCTGCACATCTGGCTCTCCTCATTGGGATGATCCACTGAATCCTGAAAGGTATCCTGATGGAGCTCAATCACAGGGCTCACACTGGGCCTATTGTTTGAGCTGCACATTTGGACTTCCTCAGGCTCACTTTGTTTCCTCATTACTACATCAGCAGACCTCAGAGACAGAAAAGAATCTTCTTCTTCATCATCACCCTCCTCATTCTCAGAAGAGAACAGCTGTGCCTCTGTAGTTGAAGAGTCACCTGAGCCACTTCCTTGTTCTCCATCAACACCAACATTGATGAAGACATTGTCACTCTCATAATTTTGATTTTGAATTATTGTGACATTATCTTGGTCATCATATTCGGCATGCCAGCCTTCTTCACTGGCATCTAAGTAAACAGAAACCGAGTTGTCATTGTCATCGGGTCTGCAGTCTGGGCTCTGGATCCCTGAATCATCTTCACTGGCAGCTGCATTCCTTCTCATCATCCCCTCTGGCAATTCCACTTCCAGGCTGCTAAGACTGTACGTGGAATCCGGTGATGATGATGATGATGATGATGAGGATTTGAGAAAATCATTGTTGTTCTGTAACTGTAGACACATGCTTTGATGGACCCCATCTTGGGGCTTCATGGTTAGAGAAGATGGAGGAAGTTCACTCATGTTTCCCATCAAACACAACAATACCAGTCAAAGATCAGCCAGTTAGCACTGCCACATGTCTAATAGTTCCTCTGGTCACAGCAAGCTTGGATAAAACCCACTTGAAGGGCGATTCTGAAGATCGTAGCATTCCGGCATTTGTTGGAAGGTCATCATGTCACTTCCTGTCCTTAACAAGGAAACTAGAAAAAGGAAAGGTGAAAACAGAGGTGTTTATTGACACCAAACATATTAAAGACCAGACAGAATCTTCTCACATTCATTATATTTAGACATTATTAATTAAGCTTCATTGTAGCTTTCATCATTAAAAATCACCACAAGTTCCTGGTCTAAAATGTGCAAATGAAAGTAATTACACGTGGAGGTTAAGAAGCCATTTTGATAAGTTATGAATTAAACGACCTACTGAGCACAAAGAATCAATAAAGGTTACTAGCAGAATCAAATCACTATTGCAAATCCAGAGAATCAAAAGAATGAACTCATTAACATGAGCGCAGAGAATCAAATCACTAATGTGAGCCACAACAACCAAACATTTAATGCAAGCCAAAATTACTGAATTACTAAAAGGAGTCAAAAGAATCACTTATTTAACTAAGTCACGAGTGTAATCACTAATGTAAGCTAAAAGAATCAAAGAATCAAATCAATAGTGTGAGCCTAAAGAATCAAGCCCAAAAATAAGCAATGTGAGCTAGAAAAAAAATCTAGTTATTCACATGAGGCAAAAGAATCAGTTCACTATGAAGTTAAGAATCATGAAAAGTGAGTCAAAAAGGAGTCGTTAAAGTTGGCCAAAAGAATCGAATTATGTTGAACCTAAAGAATCAAATCATTAATGAGAGCCAAAATAATTGAATCATTAATGTCAGCCAAATGAAAACTGGAAAATTGTGTGTGTGTGTGTGTGTGTGTGTGTGTGTGTGTGTGTGTGTGTGTGTGTGTGTGTGTGTGTGTGTGTGTGTGTGTACTGCTGCCCTCTACAGGTCTAACTAAAACACTCAACAGTCATATCTCCCTCAGCCTAAATGTAGATGTCCTCAATAAACACTCAAATATCCTCCACATACACACACACTGTGGGCCACGCCTTAAACCACACCTGTCCATCAAAACGCTCCAGCTAATATGGGTCAGAACAAAGCTATTAAAAGGAGTGCCAATTTTATCTTAATAATCAGGGCAGAATTTCTCTGTCTTGTGTCTGATACAGAGCCCACAGGAAACATCGGCCTTGTGTTTGATGATGCTTTCACGGTGTTCTTTTCAAACAAAGTGCAAAGCCCAAAGAGAAAGACAGAAGGAGCTAATCACGTAATCATTCCTTGCTGAAGGTCAACAATGGGGAGGACAAATATGTCTAAATATTTTAATAGTCTCTGGAGCGTGTTGATGCTAAAATTCGTCAGTGATTTAAACACTACTGAAAGTTTGGTACAGTAAGAAGCTAAACCTGGGCCTGCACAATTCAACATCCTGAAAACAGAAAACAGAGATACACATAACATAATTCATCACAGCAGATCACAGGGTTCTAATACGGCTATAATTGCTATAATAATGGTTCATTCACACACACAGTGACTCGTATGTTGGTGTAAAAACGGGTGTAATTGTTGACATGGTGAAATTTTCTGCAAGATGTTTATGTACGATTTACGGAAGGAGTCTTCAGTGTCGGTGTTTCGTAACAGTCTGGTGAGGAATCACTTAACTTGCTAATGAGATTCGATAGCCAAGTTACAAATGAAAAGAATCACTTACTGAGCCAAAAGAATCAAATGGTGAATATAAGCCAAAAGAATTACATTACTAACATGAGTCAAAAGAATCAAATCTCTGATGACACAACTCACAAATATCTCACTAATGTGAGATCAGAATCAAATACTACAGTGAGCCAAAAGTATTCAATCACTCCGAGTCAAAAGAATCAAATCACTAATTTAGTCACAGCTTTACATTTACATGCTAATGATAGCGATTCCTACCATAAATGTTGAATAAATGACTCCTTACCGGTTGAATCACTCTGAGTCAAAAGAGTCAAATTACTAATGTAAGCCAAACCATCAAATGACTAAAAGGAGCCAAAAGAATCAAATCACTGATATAATAACTAATGTAAGATCAGAATCAAATACTAATGTGAGTCAAAAGAATCAAATCACTAAAATGATCCACCAAAATCAAATCACTTATGTGAACCAAAAGAATTATTTTCCTACAGTGTAATTCCTTTATTCCTTACGTAACGTCTTCTTTCCCAGCACATATATTAGATATCTAAGTTGTAATATATATATCAAGTTTATAGATAATAATGCAGCATAACTAATATAGACAGAAGTGAAGTAATGAATTTGTGCATGTCATTGTTGTCTTCTCTCAGGACAGAGTTCATATTTCAGCTGCTCTTTAATCCGATCAATGAGTTTCCCAGAAAAGGGAGAAGGATACGGCTTTATGTCATGCACAAGCTCAGGAAATCGAATAGCTTCTACTCGCATTATATTTCTCTCTTCAGTATTATAACTGTGTTTTAATTGGCTGAAAGCAGTAGTGATGATTCATAACATGTAGATATGTTATATATACTTATAAAAGATATGTTAATTCTGTGTAATTTGCTTTGGATTCTGGGTATGATCCCCAAAAAGAGGGGTATTTTTCTTCCTCTCTATTAGAGTAACTTTTGAGCCGTATCCAGTGGCAACAGTAATGATCAGTTTTTAAGTATTAATCATTTTACTCCAAAGCACTGCTCTAAAGGACATAAAGTTAATACTCCCTAAAACCATCCAAGCCACTTTCCTCTGTAACACAACACATCCTGAACACTAACCAAAAGATTACGCAACCGTTCCTAATTTTCCGCTAGACGTCAGAATTTCTCTCGGTTTATCGGTGCGATGCTTCCTTCTCTCTTCCCCTCGCTTCCTCCTTCCAATCTTCAGGCTCCTGTGGGATTCTTGCATAACAACCATCTTATAGTATGGAAAATGGACTAGTAATGCCACTAACAAAGCAACAAAGCAAACATGGAGCTTTAAAAGCAACTCGCCTCAGGCTGACAGCTTCAGCATTCATTCATCCTTCTCTCAGCTTTTCATGGAAACCCAGGACTGAAACGCACTCGGTGTCCCATGAGGACTGAAGTGCACTCGCTGTCCCAGGACGGTGAGCTTGTTTACTTGCGCTACACGTGAAGCTCAGCAGAATCTCAGATCAGCATACAGAGTATGAAGTGAAGTGAACTCAACACGGTCAGCTTCTGATTACTGATTAAACACGTAGCTGCAGCGTCTTCAGCGATATCCAGGCTTGAGCAGAACGTACCATTACTGATTAAATGCTGGAACAGTGAATACAGTGCATACTAGGCTGCAAACTAGGCCAGGCGCTTTATTCTGGTCAATAAGCTGAGAAATAGAAATGTAATTTCATGCTAATTCCACTTGTTTCCAACAACGACAGACCAGAAATTATTCTGGAGAGTTGAGCCTTTAAACTTGAACACTGGACTTTGTAAACTTGCAGTTCATCAACTGGTGCAAATCGGGACATAAAGCTATAAAATAAATTTAAAAATCCAAACTCTGGAAATAAACATTTGTGCTATTTATAACAGTAGCTACCTGGACATGGTGGGGGTGCCATTTCTTTTGAAAACATGCTATTTTTTAATACTTTTTTTAGTTAAACAGGGAGAAAGGGAAAGTATTGTATTTTCCTTACTTTTTTGCAATATTGTATAATTGATTATTTTTTTCTATAGTCTTTAGCATATTTTGAATGCAATTCGCATCAAATTCACAAATCTGCTGTTGGGTCTGTTTTATTGCTACGACAGTGACGAGTCTGATATGAACTCAAACTGTTTTTAGAGATAAAAATAGTTCTATAATAAAACATATCATCCTTTTTATAACGATAAACTCCATGATTGACGTTCGGTGCTTGGCCCCGTCATCGCTGCTCAGAGATGTGGAAAGAAATCTCCTAACTTTTCAGAAGTCAGAGATTATTAATTACTAAATCTACAGCTTAGCAGTGTGTGTGTGTGTGTGTGTGTATGTGTGTGTGTTGGATTTGAAACAAGTGCATATTTTAACATTGAGCTCATTACAGCCGAACGGCTAAGCAGAGAGTGGAATCTACAGGCACAAGAATTCTTAGCCTGAGGTCATTAAACCACACACACACACACACACACACACACACACACACACACACAAGTATAAAAAATAGTCTTAGCATATCTAGCTAAGTAAAGCAGTGGTCGGACTGCAAATACATTTTGCCTTACAGAAAAACGCTGATTCATTTGCATGGTAAGGAGACGCCGCTCGCTAGCTAGCACAACCACCATCTTACTTCCAAAATTAAATCCATATCAGGACAAGATGGTGGAAAAAAACTGTGAGGCGAATATTTGGTGTGAACCCGACTTAATATGAGCTAGTTCTATCTACATCATCATGTTAGCTAGCTAAACAACCACGCAAGTTAAAACAATGCTGATCCTGCTAAATACCTGAGACAGTTAGTATTGAGTAAGTGAGTAATAAGCAATTGGTATGCTAATGAGAAAATGCTAATTGGTTCGAGTTTGTTGGGTATTAATTAACGAAACGTTATGATAAAACGAAATGTTTCAATAAATCTAAATCTAATAAAGGGATCAAAATAATTTCAGTTTTTGTGAAAGAAGCCAAAGTGCTAAGGTTAAGTCACTGGGTTTGTTTATTATTAATAAAAGTGAACCTTTAGATGACAAATCAATCAATCAATCAATCAATCAATTTAAGTGTAATATTGATTCTAAAAGCCTTATAGAATAAGTAAATAAAAAATAAAAAGCATTATTACACACAGGGTTGCCAGGTCAGCTGGTTTCCCACAGAATTTAGTTTTTTTTTGTTTTTTTTTTTGGATATTTTACATTAATTATGAAAATGTTTTGCAAGTCAAACTGTCAGCACTTAGCACATTGCAAGTACCATCGATTTGGGAATAATAAAAAAAAACAAAAATGACAGCGTGAGCGTGAGAAAGAGAAACCAGTGCAGATTTCTAGTGGTTTTTCATTTGTTTCTTGTAATCTGTTCATATTGGATTCTGAAACATTAGTTAATTTTATCATCTCTGTCTCATCTACTTAGATCATTTTTTCATTTGCCCATGAAAGAAGGCCCAACTCAGTTCTGGTGGAATTTAATAGTAACCAGAAAATCCTTAATGGGATCCTGCAGGAAATTAATGGAAAGAGATTTTCCTAATGGTTTGTACTGGTGTTGTTTTTAGCAGGAACCTTGAAAGATATGAGATGATGCTCTGAATCATTTTCTCCAAAATCCCATACACACTTTTGAATCAAATGGTTGCCATGGAGACAAACTGCTTAGTCACCTTTAGCTTCAGTCTCACGACGGTACGGCAACACGCAGGGCTCGGAAACGCAATGCTAGCAGGTTTAACAGGTGCTAGGCAGTTTATCTCACTTTCGTTCAATATAACATTGTAATATTTGGATTTGTAGTTAAAACAAGAGACACTGTGTTTATAAATGTACGTAAATAAAAGTGGAATGATATTGCGACAGTAGACTTAATACTGTTTATTTTAGCTAAAATGTTTAAAAAATGTTAATTCTGAAAATGTATGGCATGTTCATTTAGTGTGATCAAAGATGAATATGGATATTTGTTCAAATATAAGCTCTATTTAGCTAAGTTATCTGGCTAACATTAGCTTTCTCTTGTAACATTAGCTAGCTAACACTCATTTTTATTGTTAGTGTGTAATGTTTAGAATGTTTAGGTACATGCTGATTTGAAATAGTGTCTGTCGGTGTTTACGCTGCAAATGTGAAGACTACCTATCATGATGAAAATGCTGGAGAATTCCTTTAAAGTTTTTATGTTCAGCATTTTAGGACAGAATGACAGGATCTAGAACGTTCTAAAGACCAAACGTTGCAGAAATGTGACAGAAAATGATCAAATAAAGTATATAGTTCTGTGGCAAAATATGAGTCAGCAGTTAGCTTCCTTGGGGGAATGTGCCAACACACACACACACACACACACACACAGGCTGGCAGGTTGATGCTGTGTATTGCTGTGTCAATGTGCGTTGGCCAATCGATCGCTAACATCACACAGGAATGGCTCTGATCCAAACACACAACACACCACGCATCTGTGTTACACAACTTGTCACACATCAACACACCAACACAATGTGTGAGAGTAAATCACACACACTCAAATTTCCTATCTATAACGATTATAAGACAAATAGCATATTAACATTAGCTCAACAGCACATTAGCATATAAAGTATCAGAGTAATGTAATGAGGCTTTAGCTGCTCATTACCTGTTAATTAGCTATGAGCACTTTTACATCACTAATAATGCTGCAAATAATAATGCATATGCAGTATTACATATTTGACATATTACATAAGTTTCTTGTACACACACGACAATGTCGACTCACCTAATAGAAAACAGAGAAGTCAAATACTCTCGGGTGGCGAGAATGTCCCCTTCATTCATCACACACACTCATACACGCACTCACACACACAGAAACACACTTAGCTGTGGTGCTGTAAGAGAGACATGCCTATCTAACATACATCTCTGGGTACGCAGACTAATACCGAGGACGAGAGCGTGACAAGAGGGAGGGAGAGGGGGAGAGAGAAAGGGAGAGAGAGCGCGAAAGGAGAGGGAGAGGGAGAGGGAGAGAGGGAGAGGGAGGGAGAGCGAAAGGGCGAGAGAGCCCGAAAGGAGAGGGAGAGGGAGAGAGAGAGAGGGAGGGCGAGTGAA
>JAQMYM010000013.1:843512-858675 GCA_030014255.1 Parauchenoglanis ngamensis
CACACCCTCACACACACCCTCACACACACCCTCACACACACCCTCACACACACCCTCACACACACCCTCACACACACGTTGCTGCTTGTGTATGGACTCACCGGCCACAGTGACGATGGTGTTCACAAGGTCTTCTTTATCACTGGAGATCTGCTTGAGCTGAGGCAGACACGCAAAATACTCCAGCAGCACGTCTTCATTATCGCTCATGTCCTTCAGCTGAGACACGCTGTGCGCACACACACACACACACACACACAATGGAAAGCAGTGGTATTTATTCAACCTTGCAATTTGAAAGACGTCATAAAGTGCTTCATGTTTCTTCTTGAGGAATGAAGAGCAGGAATAGCTCATTAATAATTGATGCATAAACATGCAAATTAATTAGGAAATTTTAATTTAAAGTTAAAATATACCTCATCATGCCAAACATATTTAGTTTCATCACTAACATGAACCATGTCCATGATCTAGCTAAGCAGGCTCTACATCGTCCTGCTCCTAATTTGCATATCGGACAGTGATTGGTTCACAGTGGCCGAGCGTACGTAGTGACATCACTAACCGAGCTCACATGCAGCCCCGCCCTGAATCAGTTCATTCAGGTCTCTCTGTTCTATACAGGACAGTTTGTATTACCTCATCTCAGAAAGTTCTGGAAATGAGTCGGGGACTTCGGGCATCTTGTAGATGTGTCCGTTCAGCCCGGTCTGTGAAAGAAATCAGCCACGTGGTCATGTGTGCAGGAATTATTGGAACAGAAACACAGCCCGGCATGCCATGCTGCCTGCCGTACAAGTCCCTGTGAATACGTTGTTACTATAGAAACCATAACTAGAGGTGCATTAAACTGTTAGAGAAAATTAATCAACACTTTCTAACCAAACCAATCAGAATCCAAGGTATTTATATCCAGTTTTAATTAGCATGAGTGCAGCAGCTAAAGGTTAGCTATCTAACGCTGCGAGGGGGAGGGGCTTGCTGAAGAGCAGCGCGGTACCTGCGAGTCGGCCATGGGGACGGGCAGAGGGAGGTCCGTGATCAGCCCGTACGCCGGGGCGGGAGGACGGCTCGGCGCTTGCTGTATCTCTGATCCCGAGGAAGGTGGGGGCGGGGCAGGGACGACGGGCCGCTGGGGGTCCTGGCTCGGGAAGGCGGGGACAAAATGAAAGTTCTGCGTGGGGTACGGAGGCTTGTACATGCTGGAGCGAGAGCACATTCAGCAAAGAGAAAAATATATTAATTAATAAAAAAAATAATAATAATTTGAAGTCTTTAATGTCTTATCATGTCATTCAAAAACATACAGCCCATAAATTTAAAAATAATAATTAATAATAACAAAAAAAACCCTCATATCACAATTCTCATGCAGAAGAAAAAATTAATAAACATACAACCAATCAATGAAATTTCTAAAAAAAAAAAAAAAAAAAAATTTCAACACTCAAAATTAAAAACTGAATTTAGTGTCTAAGCATCATAGTCTAAACCTGCCTGAATTCTGTTACCGTAGCAACCATCAATCTGTGCACTACCAGCATTTGCAAGATACATAGCTAGTTCTGTAGCTACAAGGTTTAGGGTACGACCCCAAACACTACTAATTTGCATAGTGGTCAGATTGGATCAAAGAGGCGGGGCTTATCACCGCATGAGCTTACATGTAGCCCCGCCCCTGAATCAAGTATAAAGAAGCGTGTTATAAACGGTGGAGTTAACTGTCAAATAAAAGAACTAGCCGTGTGCTCACAAAGGGAAGGATGGTGCGCCGGACATCAGGACTGGCGGACTCTTCCAGAACTCATCCAGCAAGCTCTGGATCACTTTCCCGAGATCCGAGTGCATCCCGAACTAAAGCAGCACACAAGGCAAGATGAGTAGGGATGATAACACCATGTCTGCTTATAAACTCATAATAAACCTGTTACTGAAGTGAAAGCGAGTGAGGGTGAGCGCACGTTAGTGATGAGGGGGCTGGTGACCACGGTGCCGTTGTTCCCGTCCACCACGTGATGGCCGACCGGAGGATACACAGTGACGACGGGCTTCTCTTGGGGAAACTGTGGTGGAAGCAATCTACACACACACACAAAAGTATTGGCACCCTGGACTCTGTCAACGCTCTGTTAAATGGACAAATCTTCACACTCACATGTTGATGCTGATGGTCGAGTTGTTGATGGTGAAAGGAATCCGGTACTCCACATCTTTCTGGATCTCTGCGATGCTGTTACAACAACATGCATGTGGGTCATGATGTAAACACACACACACACACACACACACACACACACACACACACACCATCCCACCCCGAGCGCACTCGTCAGGATTCCCACTTCACACCCCTTGCATTATTTGCTGTTGTCCTCATTTCCCTGTGAGTCGGCTCACTTAAAATATCCGTTCTACAGAGTCGACTCCTTCTCACAAGCACTGCGTTGTTCAGATAACTGAACTGACACCCATACACATCATCTGACTAAGCATGCTGTTCCAGTTAGGCAGGTTAGACGAATGAAATAATAGTTATAGTTATATATACACAGATGAGTGTGTGTACACATACTTAGCATGCTAGCTAGTTCCTATAAATAGCTACAGCATTGAGGCAGGAGGTGTGAAAATAAGCCCGGGATGTGACCAGGGAGCAAATAGTACACGGCTAATGCTGTAATACTTTAATCTGACTGTGTAACCGGATGTTAGGACTTACAGGCACGCGGAGATGCTAGTTAGCCTGTTAGCTCGTGTAGGATACTCACGTAGAATGCGCAGCTTTAAGCGACTCGATCTGCCGCTGTCTTTGTTTCTGTAAACTGTTTAGAGGCGGAATCGCTCCAGAGCCCTTAGACAGCGGGAAAATCCAGTTCATCCTGAGATAACGAGAATGAAACAAAACAAAAACTTTCAACCAAATCCCCCACAGGTGACATAGCCTAGCCAATCATGCTAGCAAGACAGCAAACAATCGCTGTATCATAGCTGAGTAGTTAGCCTGTGACACCCACCTGACATCCGGTGAATACTGTTATTATTACCATTAACTTGTCTTCGAATGCCCTTCAGACATGTTCGAATCAAAAACGATGGTTATAAAGCATTATACGCGTGAATAATTGTTAATAACGCAAGTGAGAAGAAAGCTAACGCCAAACCAGCTCGGAAGACAAACAAGTGGTGACGCGATAGTTTTGCGTCACAGGCAGGCACTTCGACAAGTCCCGCCCCCTGAGCTGTGATTGGCTAGTTAATCAATCAATCCCAGGTGAACAACGCAGCCGCTCGTTTTCACTTAATCTTCTCCAATTCTTTTGATTAGAAGCTTATTTTAAAAAGCGTTTTGCACATGATGTCGTCTTGTTTCACTCGTAAACACCGTATTTATTAACTTTATATTATAATTAAGGTTTAAATTGTATTTATGAGGTGGACGAGTGCCAACATGTGTGAACAGTACAATTTTACTTTGTTTTGAGTTCCTCAAATTCATAAAAGTAAGAAATAAGCCACTTTGTGTCATACTGTGATAGCAAAATAATCAATGACAGGACGGTGTGATGAAGTGGGGAGTTAAAACACCCTGAAGTTCATTATTGTCCTGTAAAAGCACGTCCTATTATAAAAATATTCTATTCCCCATACACTTCTAGTGTAAACACATAAACAACAACAAAACGAAAATCAAATGTCTATTTCTATTTATTAAATAATGACATCCTACTTTTTGTCCATTTATAGTTACATGTAATGTTTATGAAACAAGTTAGTTGTGGTTCACATTTACATTATAGCAGCTACAAACAGTCGTTCTCTCACTAGCTGCTCTTTTTTCTCTTTCTTGAAGTTAATAAAACAAAAATAAAAACCTCATATTTTATCCCCGTAATTTAAAAGGAAACAGCAAAGCCTAAAGACGTCTCGAAAGCACCTAGCGCTGTACAGTTCGCCTAAAAACTAGCTATCTTCAACTGAGGATTCATATTTAGCTAGCTCGTGCTTTGTAGTGTTAATTTAATGCTAGCTGGTAATCCTGATTTGTAGGTTTTATTAGTTAGTTAGCTTTTGTCTTGTGTATATGAGAATATACAAGTTATTTTCTTCTGGGAACTATTTTTTGCGCGTTCAAATAATCAGTGGAGAATAAATATTCTTCATAAGGCACTTACAGAAATCTTCCGTTTCCGCTTGTAAAATATGCTTTATTGCCATTCTCTGATGCAAATCCCACAGGAAAAATATACAAATAACCAACTTTTACTTGAGAATGATTTTATAATCTAGTCCCAACTAGGCTACAGAGTGAAAAGGAGGATGTCGTGTATTTTCACTGAACAGCAATAGCTAGTGCGTCACATCGTAGCTTCATATCCCGGCAATAACTGACAAAAAGGAAAATAATTACGCATTTCATGCAACAACTTATTTCTTACATATCCAAGTACAACATCTGATTATTAGTATTAAAAACCAATGAGATACAATAGTATGTAATATAAATACACATTATTCAGGCATTTCATACTTTTTACTTCATTTAAACAGGTTATTAATTGCAGGCTGTATGATTTCTCAGATCGTGCACACACTGGAAGTGAAAATGAGTTGAGAAATAACATCATTATTAAACAGATCACAGTGTCACATGCAGTTCCTGGATTTTTACACACTGAAAAATCCACGTTTACACGTCTCGGTCATATTTATAACTTGGACCTATAAACTAGGACTCATTTAAGGATGTGATTAAAGCACGGTTATGTGACGGGATTGAAGACGCACACGTTTTTGTGTGACACAGGTAGCTTGTAAATTGATAAATGTTAGAAATGATTCATCTGGAACAATTTAGATCTAAACAAATCAGAAAGGGCAATAAACTTCATCACTCTAATTAGGCACTTTAGGTTCACCATAGATTTCTCTGTGATTGGTTAAGGAACAAAGCTCCGCCCCCGAGTTACCTCTACCACCAGGAAGATGATTCATTTCTCATGACAGCACAGCCCGAGTGTTTTATTCCTCTTTACACTACAGCAATTACATTCTTTAAACGTATTAAAAATTATTTCATATTATTTATCCATGTAAATGAACGACATAAAAATAAGTCCAGGTCAGAAGTATTAGCAGTAATAAATACTTTTTTCCCCAGAAAATAATAAAAGGATAGCAGAGTAATTGTCTCGTTTGAATATAGTAATAAAAATAATAAACTGACGTACAGGCTAAGAAAGACAGCAGGACCATGTGTGGAAGTGTGTGATGTGGAACAGAGATCGCGTCGTAGCGTGCTGCTTTGTGTAGTTTGAATGGTGCGTTAATAATTTAATAATTTAATTGAATACATAATTCCCACTTCAAGTGATATTCCAGTGTTGGAAGTACTGAGAGAAGGGAAGGTCATGCAGAACATGCAGAATGCAGAATCGCTCAGCTGAAGCTCCACGGAAGACTTTTGATCAGGATGATGATGATGACGAAGGCTCCTTTCTTTAAATGGACTCCAGCTCGATCGCACAAAGCTGAGGAATGCCTCGCTGCTCACCTGGTGCACGAGCGAGACAGAGACACGTCATTACGAGAGAAAGACGTCCTTTATTCGCATGTTAGCATGCGCGCAGGTATTACTGTCTTGTTCACAGTCACAGTTTATGTATAAACCTCAGCGTCTAGCGCTTCACTTGTTCCTCTAACCATAGTAAAGTTTAAATAAAAGTCAAGATGTTGCTGCAGCCATGCTGAAACTCGCTAGCATTCTGTGCTAATGACAGCAAAACGGTTCTCGTTTTCGATTAAAACAATTACCTAATTTTATTGTACTGTTTCTCCAGAATGCTAGCTAACTTCAGCTTTTTAAAAATGCTGACTAGCTTTAGCTTGTGCCATTTTCCCCACAACGCTACCTGCTCTCTCCTTCTATAATGCTAACTAGCTCCATTTTGCAGAACGTTAGCCACTTTACTTCCCACATTGAGGATGTAGATATTCTTCTGTATTGGCTCTCAACTGTTGCAAGTTTGCCTTGTTGTTTTGGCTCAGCTTAGCATTAGATAATGATAATGATGACGGCTCTGTTGCATTTCTACCCAAGTAAATTTATATGAAGGTCATGGAAGGTCAGTGACACAGTGATACAGCTGCACTTCACCAAAATAGAGTAAACTGTAAGTGGGTTTTATTTTTGTTTTGTACTCTTTAGTTTTGGTCAATGCTAGTTAAAAGGAGGTGAACGCTAGCATGCGCGTTTGTTGGCTCAGGTGCTAAAACTTGAATGTGGAGGAAAACGTGTACGTTTGTGTACTTATCTTCCTGCCAGCTCCTTCTTCAGACATGACCTGAAGGAAGTGAACCGTTCTACATCCTTATAACCCTGCAATCAGAGAGAGAACAATTTAACGCTAGTTCAGTAACATGACACGGTGTGTTTCTGGCTTCAGGTCTCCCAAGAACTACCATTAGTCACCATTAGATGGCAGTAAAGATGTAATAACTACTCCGAGTCTCTCTCTCTCTCACCCTGGCTCCACGGTGCAGTCTGTCCTTCATGATCCCGATAAACTCTTTGTAGCTCAGCTGGTCATCGCGGTCCACATCGAAGATCTTAAAGATGGTGTTCACTAAGTGCCGAGTGAGTTTAAGCCCGGTTGCTACGTACACCGCCCTCCCAAACTCATCTAACACACACACACACACACAAAAATGTACACATATTAATTAGTCACGATGATCAACTGTACATGGAAGATGAGCTAGCAGTCAATGTTACATGTAAATAATTACGGTGTAATTTAGTAGCACAGAGTCTATTCCTAGTAAGTAAACAACAGATCTTAGGTAAATGTTGCTATTTCTTATAGTTTTGTCTCATTTACACTGTCGCTGTGCCTTTATTAAAGCCTTTATCAGACATATGCTAACTAGCTAGCTAGTCTTTTTAGTCAAAAAGAGTCTTTTCTTTTTTTTTTTAGCAATTAATCAACACATCTTTGGTAAACTTTAATATTCGTGATCATTTTTTACATGGTCACAAGGCTAAGCAGCTAAATAAGTCTTTTCTTAGCGCTAGTCTGCCGTTTCACTGCTTACATTAAAGGTATATGGCTATGTGCTAGCTGACTAAACTGCTATTCTATATTTTTTCAGTCAAATAACAGAGATGTTGCCTAGCAACACTGTTTTTTCTTTTAGTCATATTGAGTCTTATTTGAACAATTTATCAACACCTCTAAGAACAATGTTGACAAAGAATGACAAATTTGTCTTGTTTCCAGTTCATATAAAATTAAACGCTTGTGTTTTACCTAGCTAAATTGTAAGCAGCGTTTCAGAAAAGGTGTCCCTACTATCCAGTTGCCTAGCAACAGTGTTCTCAAAACAGTATGTCAGGTGCGCGTCCAGAAATTCCATTCATATGCATTCATTCCTCAAGATGACTGTAAAACTGCACCTTGTCCGATGGACCGGCTGGCGAAGTTGTACATCTGCATAGCAATGGCAAAGTCTTCAAGGTTGTTAAGGAACTGAAAGAAGGACCTGAACTCTTCGAAGGTGATGCCCTGTGAAAAGAAGAGGAACATGACTATCCAATCACGAACCTGATCATATGACATCATAACTAGCTGTTGTTTGAAGTTTTTTTTAAATTCAACTTGGTTTTAATTATGATAATTAGGCCAGCGTAAGCGAGATTGCTAGTGAATTATATAATTTAATGTACATTACACAATGCAATAGCTAGCCTAATGTTAGCAAGCATCCAACTGAATTAACACATTAAACTTGCTTGCTAATGTTGAAGAAACATATATTTTGCTTTTCACTAGCAAACATGAATATTGTGTTTGATTACTGAAATTAGTGAAATTTTCTTAATGTCGCTAGTAAACTGGCGTACTACATTAACATTGACTAATGCATTAGCTAATCTGAACACAACCAACTTAGCTGTTGATGTTAAATATTACATTGAATACAATACAAAGATTGTACGCTGAACACTACATTGACTCACATATGTTTTGATGTCAACGCTTTGTCAAAGATTGGCCAATCACATGCAAATTAAGCTCCGCCTTTTTTGCCCCGAGATGCCCATTTCAGATGAATAGTTTGGAACAGTTCATTCAGACCCACGCAGTATCTCCAAGCACAATAGACTGCGAATCTTAATGCAATCCTTCAGCAGTATGTCACTGTTAAAACCATCCACAGAGATAAAAATAAATGTAACAGTGAATAACGTGATTAAAAAAAGGCACGATGGGCTTTGACAAGGCGATCTCGGCTGCTCATGAAAAGCGAGCCGAAACCTTCATCTGATAAAGATTCGGCTTCAAGATATGACTTACAATACACATAATAGCAGCAGTGGCATTTTCTTGAAAAACATTTTTTATCCAAACAACCTTTCATTTCAGTTCAAAGTCAACACACACCGCCTGTAAATTTATATAAAAGAAGTGCTACAATGCTCCTGTGCAGCGCCGCGGTCTCAGCATCTGCCCTATCGCTGGGGGATCACGAGCTTCAGTGGCGATGCAGTGTAAATGTTTTTCAAAGCCACAGAGGGTAGCGGCCGATGCTAAAAGCACCTAAATTACCATTTTTGTCTTACTTACTCTTATTTTAGCAAAACATCTGAGGTAAATGCTAACTTTCTGGACATTTTTGGCTAGTCACTGTCATCACTATGCTTTTACACTGTGTTTAAACATCCAACCGAGGCTAGAAATACAAGAAATAATGGTTTAAAATTGGGTAAAAATATCCACATATGATTTAAGAAAGAACTACATGATCTCTAGCTGGTTTTGGTTCCTTTACAAATTAAGATACCAAGCAATGCTAACATTGTTAAAGGAAAATGAACAAGTTAGCATTATATTGTATGAGATCTTCAGAGCTACAATTTGCTGTTAGTGTGTAGGACGTGGTTATGATTTAAGTAATAAAACTAAATAGATAGTGAAAACATGCATGAAATAAAGAGCAAACCTATGTTAGTTAGGTTTATTAGCATGTTATCATCATGTGCATTTTGCTATGCTATCTTTCTGTCTGCTAATAGAACCCAAAAGCTGATTCACCCAAAAATGCTAATGTTGTTAACAACACTTCTGAGGTAAATGTTGATGTTCCTAATAGTTTTAGCTTATTTCCTCTTTCACTGTGCTTTTATAAATATCTTAACAGCCATGTGCTAGCTAGCTAGCTAAAATCATTTGCTTTATTATAGTCGAATAGCCTTTTCTTATTAATTAACCAACACATCTGAGGTAAATGTTGATGTTCCTAGCAGTTTTAGTGCATTTTCACTGTCACTGTGCCTTTACAAATATCTTAACAGCCATTTGATAGCTAGCCAAAGTCATTAGCCTTATTTCCGGTCACCTAACTGCAGTTCCCTGGCAAGTGTATAAACATACCGTCTAGCTATGATAAAACATGCGCATGTCTTCATTCTATGTTTATGAGAAAATTTTGTATTAATGGCACACAGTATTAAATTTCTTTCTGCCAGAATATTACTGAAACCTGCGAGCTAATTTAGAAAATATTGCTATTATTGTTAATTCAGATTCATTGCTACTATAGAATCACTTAGTATTATGTGAATGAGATTCCTTTCTGTGCTGTCTAGAGTTTGATATTAGACTAAATTGGGTGGAAAATTGGTTAAATATAAAAAAGGAAAGTTGGCATGTTAGCAGTGCACACATTCTGTTTTGAAATTTGAAATAGCTCCACGTGTAAGGTTACCAAAAAGCCTGTAGCTGTGTGATGTTGGCTATTATTGCTAACTTTTTTTAATGTGCTCAATTTAATAAAATCAGTTTATATTAGCAGTCAAATCAAACTCTGGGATATAATTAAAGCATTTAGGGGACGATTTACCTGTAAATAAAGTCTGAAATTAGTAGGAACGTATTTAATACATGTACTATAATAACAAAGTAATATTATTCTAAAGCACTGAATTGATATTTTGACTAGCATTTGTACTCAGATCAATGAGGATTTTTTTATTTCACTAGGACAATGTAATGAATTTTTTAATTTCATGTGTAAAATCTTGTGCGATTACGTTCTTTTGTCCATTCAGACATGATTTAAAAGCACTTTCAGCACTTTCATGAGAAACAAAAGGCCTCATATCAACATGTCGATATGCACCAAAACATCCACTTCCCCCAAGAAGAACTCACTCTTTTCACTAGCCAGAGCGCCTAACTGAGCTGAACATGATACTATTGGGGCAGCGGCCTGTCAATCACTTAGAAGAACAAAGAGGAGGAGTGGAGTTAAGGGGCAGAGGTGACAGGAAGAGATGTAAGATTACACTGTGGCTTACAAGCTGGTATTACACACCACACACACACCACACACACACACTGCTGATGGAGCGGCGGAGCGTTCAGGTGTGAAGTGTGTGAGGATGTCGAAGCGTGGGATGATCAGAAAGCTGAGAGAGTTTGGTTACGTTGAAGGAGAAAGAAAGAGAAGAAGAGAAAAAAATCAGCACGGAAGCACCTTTTCGTCAGGAATGGACTGCCGCACGTTCTCCAGGTAGCTGCGTATGTCCTCTACGTTGGTGTATCGCAGGAGGATGCGAGCAAAATCTTCCTCGCTGATGGTGGTCATGCCTTTGGAGTACGTCAGAAACTCGATCTCCAGCACCTCTGTCTGGAGGTTATCCATAAACCTGAGAGACAGAAAGAGAAACGTCTTTGAATTTCCATAAAGAAAAACCTGCATGGAATGCATTGGGCTTCTGGGCCTAAAATTGTAATCTATGAGCTATAAATTAATCAGTAATTCAAATCCTCAATGATGCCGTAGTCATCCACAGACAAAAGGGTAATATTCAGCAAAATCATGAGGTGGAAAGTGTCTAAATTAAAAGTAAACACATGAATGTCACAGCATTTTGGAAGAAGGAAAAATGAAAATATTGGATATGAAATCATTTTATGTAAATGCTTTTTTTTTTTTTTTGCACAAATAAATAAATAATAAATAGAAATTGCAAATAAGGGTATGCGAGAGCATCTATGAATGTGAAAGGACATTTTTCAATGGAAGAACGTGCAAACGTGAAAGGCAAATTTGTGAATCTTTTATGTAAATGTGAGAGGCAAATTTTTGTACACTTAAAATCATTATGAAGGAATCTGAGAAGCAGATATGTGCAGGTGAGAGCATGTGAAAGCAATTTGTGCAAATATGAGAGGTAAATTAATGAATGTGAGAGCATTTTGTATGAATGTGAGACTTAAATTTGAAAATGTGAGAGGATTTGTTTGTGAATGTAACTGCATTTTATGTGAATGTGAGGTGAAGTCGTAAATGTTAGGATTTTGTGAGGAAATGACACGTAAATCTATGAACATCAGAACATTTTATAGAAATGCGAGAGGCAAATTAGTGAATGTGAGAGCAATTTCTGTACATTTGTGAGGTAAAATATTGGATGTGAGAGTATTTAATGTGAATACCAAACAGTCTTTTGTAAGAATCTAAGAAGTATGAGAGATTTTGAATCAATGAGAAAGGTAAATTTATGAAAGTGAGAGCATTTTGTATAAATGTGAAAGAGAATTTTAACACATTTACAGTAAATGTGAGATCATGTAATTATATTGTGTCAAAACAGATGTAATACATTATAAACTGGATTGTTGACATATTGAGAGGCAAATTATTATATTATATTTTATTTTTTATATATTATAGAAAATATTTTTTCATATTTATAAATTTATATTTATTATAATTTTTTTTATAATATTATAAAATATAAGAAGTAATTTAGAGAATTTCAGAATATTCTTTGTTTGTGAATTAAAGGCAAGGTGTGAATTGTGGTTTAAAGCTTCATCATCAGTGCATCGCCCGTGACAGTTACCTGTAGAAGTCATCGAACGTCAACTCTGCCTTCCCTTTCTTCCCGAAGAAGTGTATGAGCAGCGTGGTGTCGATAGTCATGCTCTCGTCCGTGCGCTGATCAGCGAGGGCCAAAAGGGGGCGGGGCAGAAAACGAAAAGAAAACAGTGAGTGAGAAAAGCACGGTCTGAGATGATTGCATGAAGGGGCTGTCCATCAAGGATGCAAAGCAATCCAAGGTGCCAGTCGCGGGTCTGCTTCGTTCAGTGCATTCACCTTCACCAAAGACGCGGCCATCTTTATACCATTCAGATGAAAACATCAGGCATAAAGATCGAAGGACGAGTGTGACACAAATACAAGAGCGACAGACATCCACAGATGCAAACATATGCATTCATGTAAAATATGCACTCCATACATCTGGGCAGACAGGGACAGACACAGAGACAATGGCGGACATAGATGCATGAAGACACCACAGGCCATGCATTTCAGAGACAGGCTGCATTCACACATAAATGCCGATGTGTGAATAGGTGAAGAGAGTCCACCTTTTTCCTGCTGCAGATAAAGCCCCCCTCTCTCGCTCTCTTAAATGTTCAATATACACTTTTTCCCCTCACAGTTGTTTGTGATATCATATGTACACGTATGTTCATGCAGGATAACAGGACTCCTTCGATGCGATGTAATGTGATGCAATGTGATTCTGTATTGAGTAAAACTTTCAACTTTAATTGGAAACAGAGTGATAAGCCACGCCCCCTCACTAGACTGACAGGCCAATCAACAAGCCTTCAGTCATGGTGTCTAATCTGGAATTCCATTACACCATTACACTTTTCCACCGCAGAAGACCGGGTCATGGCACCAACACCAGATCGCTACTGGGCTGGTACTAAGAAATGGTGCTGCGAGGGGGCGGAGTCATCTCTTTGTCCTGACAACAACTCAAGTTATTTGCATGACTGGTATTAGTGAACAGTGCTGAGAACGTTTATTTTATTTTATTTCTAAAAAAGGGAAATTTGCTAAAGTATTACGGTAATGACGACTCAGTGGTCCAATGTGAATCAGTCATTGGAGTTCTAATTTTGTTTCTTCACTGTTGCTTTAACCTGCCATTTTAAAACAATTGTAATAGCGTAGAAAAAGGTGTTACATTTTCATAGGAATAAAAAAAAACAACCCAAACATTATGCAGCTTACAAAATTTGACTGATAAGAATGAATAAACTCTTTAAAAGTGTATAACCTTTAAGAGTTCTTCAGTTGTCCCTCCAACAAAATTGAACTCTACAGCAACATATGGTTCCACATAGAACTTTTTCAGAAGCAAAGAACCCTTTAAAGAACCCCTTCTTTCCAAGAGTGTGTGTATTCATGTGAGGTACAAACTCCAAATTAATGTTCTTTATTTTCTTAGAACCTTCCAAATTTAGCTCTTGGCACTTGGTGCAAAAGGTTCTTCAAGAGTTCATTGGATTCTTAGCTTCCTGAAAGGTAACAAGGAAGCATTCTGTTGTAGGGTTCTACATACAACCTTGAAGGGTTGCCTCAGAAGAACTGAAGAACCCATTAGGGTTCTAAATTTAAAAGTGTAGGCTTGGTCTCTGTACATGCCGCGTTCCTGAGGCTGAGATATAGGAGGAGCATGTCATGCTAAACTTGGTTGGCCACGCCCCCTTTTCAAGAGCTTTCGGTGCATTCAAGCCAAACGAGAGCAGAGCTGCGGTCCATGCCTCTGCGGTACCTCCAGATTAAAATCCTATCCGAGGAGAAACCATTTCAAGCGTTAGAAAAGAAGTTACAAACAGAAAAAAGAATGGAGGACTCAAGCAGAGGAATCAGACAGGAACAGATGGTGTTTGAGGTGAGATCATGGAAATCATGGAAAAGTGCTACGCATCACTTATACAGTCCTCAGACAGGTATCGTCAACATGGTACGGCAGAAATCTCAGAAACTCAGGTGAAATCTCAGTAAAATTACAGTACAAAACACAATGTAATGTCTTAACTGGGATATGCAAATGACATGTAGCATTATTTTATTCACGCTTCCCTTTCCAGCCAAAAATGTGAAAGTGACGCAGATTTACACTAGAGGGATTTGAACTCACCACCTTCTGGCTGATGGGGCAGAACCTCAAAGAAATAGTTCTATGAATTCCTAAATACAAAATAACCTAAAATGTAGTCAATCATTATTAATACTGTTACTCTTAAAACTCTACGAGGCCATCGCAATGGAATCTTGGCTGAATTGTTTAGCAGGCTGTGATCACGCGTGTTCTCCATGTTACGATGAAGACCCTCTTTCGATTAAATTGAAGGATTAAAGGAAATTATGTTCTGCGTACGTCATCGATCACGTTGTGCAGAAAACGAGTCGCGTGTATTTGGGGTCGCCCTGCGCCGGTTTAGATGCAGCATTCTCACATGAAGGTTCTCACGTTCAAGTTACTCTCACGTCAAGATTCCAGCCATGCTGCCTTTAAATTTTGGGAGGCGGGAGTTAAGGCGTGTATGCTCTAAAACATGACCAAGTTGCCATTTTGTTAGAAAAAAAACAAACGTGAAAACGTTAAAAGTAAGCTTGAAAGGCGATTCTGTTCCCCAGGATGGTCGTCTCGATATCGGTACAGCGCTGCTCGTCTTGTACGGATATTTGTACCCCACATTAGCGCCGCAGCTTCTTGACTGATTGACAGAATTTAGATTATAAGCAAAATTGTTTATACATATATATATATATATATATTTTACGAACTACGCTTTAATCACTAAGCTATTAGGACGTCTTCACTCTTTTTTTCATTCCTCTATTTCCTGGAAGATTGACATAAGGAGCGTTATGTCACAGTTCCTGGAAACCACTACTACAAAGTCGTCATTGCATTACACCGTAGACGGCCACGCCCCCTAGGGGCGGAGTCATCACTGGAGGGCTTTTAGCCTTTGATCTTGCAGGTGAAAAACAATGATTAGCGAGATGACTAATTCACACTTCCACGTACACACGCTCACATGCAGTCACTCAGACACACACTCATCAGACGCTTACAAACACACACACACACACACACACACACAGTCTAAGTGTTCATCTGAGAGCGTGCAGTCAATAATACAAACAATACTGTGGAAGTGTGTCATCTGGAAGAGTGGGATCTCGAATTACTGTCTCTTTCTCAAACACACACACACACACACACACACACACACACACACACACACACACACACACACACACACACACACACACA